>JAOBAY020078832.1:0-11038 GCA_025331085.2 Zoanthus sociatus
TCAAATCATCATGTAAGTGTTGATTGAACAAGCTATTAAAGAATCAACTCAGTCCAGTGAACTTATTTAAAATTACTAAAAAAATGCTTAAAATCGTCTATAAATAATAGGCATATCACAAAGTTTACCTTAAAAATGTCTATTCAAATCCATAGGATGATGAAGCAAGAACCAATCAGCTGTAGGGCTGATAATGCATTAGCAGCCCGCTATCAGTCTTTTGCGGCCCGCTGAGCGTGTGTTTTGAAGAGGCCGATTTTTCATGTGGCCGCGTATATTGATAATAATTAATATTAATGAGACACAAGTGTAAATAAAAGACACATAAACATGTAAACAGCAAAGAAACATTTCAATCATGAAATTTACATATGCTGTTATACTGTATGAATTTGCAAATATTCACTTTTTGTTCAGATATTATTCATAACACTCTAAAATGTTCGAGTATGTTTGTTTGCTTCGAAAACCGTTCGCATTTCCAAACAAAGATAATATACTGTTTCGGCAGACTTATATGGCCTATTTGCAATTTAGAGTTTTTAAGATGACAACTAATTAATATTCATGAAAAAACGGTTTAAAAAAAAAAAGTGTAAATAACTCAAAAAGTCCGGATAATCGAGGTTCGGAAAAATCGAGGTTCGAGTGTACTTGAGTTAGTTTTTACAGCCGGAACGAATTAATTAACAAGTTAAATGACGTTTCTCTAAACAAGTATAAGGGTTTTCGTAAGGTCTTTTTGATGTTCAATAGCTCATATATAATACCTATGTTTTTTTAAAAAAAAGTTGTCATTAAGTACTTGGGAAATAGAAGTGGAGCCAGAGATATTTTCGCGCCTACTTTGCAAAACTCTCTCACCAGCGAGCGGAAAACCACGGATTACTTTAACGGATTCAAAAGAGACTCGTTTTTTTTAGTCTTTATAATAAGCTGTTAAAACAAAACATGCTATTCCGCTCAATTATGGCGCTTTTCTTTGGTCAAGTAATTAGTTATGCGTAAATTAAATTAAAGTAAAACTTGAAAAAAAGGTGCTATTTTTCGACACATCACTTTCCAAAAAGAAATGATGATAACTAAATAAAATTACATGCACACATTACTTGCAAAAGATACGGCATTGCTTGCAAGGATACACAGATTACATTAGTAAACTAAACGAGATTTTGTCATTTTTGCTTCACATTTTTACAACAGCAAATAAAGAACTTGCCAAATTTTTGTATCGAGGCATTTTCTTTCCAAAAACTCAATTTTGTATAAGCCAAAAGTAGAAATGTTTGGTGTTATTTCAATTTTTAAACCAGTTAACGAGTTCTTGAAAGTCATTATTCATTTTGTTTGTCTTGAAAAGTAGAAGCTATTGGCGAACTTCGCTTTAACTTTGTAACCAGTTAATGAAACTTAATAAACTGACCGAAGATCATTTTATTTGTCTTCATTGAAGAGTAGAATTATGTCATTTGGTATGACTAAATTTGAACCAGTTATTGGAACACAATAAAAATTGCAATTTCGGCAGCAATTTGTTTGTCTTAAAGAGTATATATAGAAATGATTGAAGAAATTCATTTTAACTCTTTTAAACCAGTTGAGGAAACTCTGTGAAGTGACCTGATTCATTTTGTTTTGTTTGCTTTGAAGAGTAGAAATGATTGAACGTTTTTTTTAACATTTAAACCATTTGATTAAGCCCTATAAAATGACCATTATTTTTTCTATCTGCGGTTTTTAATTCACTGTTTACCACGCTTATTTTTGCGCAATATTAGAGAAGTATCCATTATTATTTTCACAAAAAGAATTTTAATGTTTTCAACAACTTCTTCTTGTGAATGGCACTGCTGTTGGCATCTGTTCAGAACTTTGATTCAGTTTTAAAAATCAGTTATTGTTGATGGATTAAAACATAAGGAAGTTCGGAAATTGGCAATACAAAAAGTGACGTTTTGATAAAGGGAGTATCCCAATTGACAGGCCTAAAAATGCATCGGATGTAAGAAAGTGTCCTTGATTCCTTTCGAGAAAATTTGAAGTGGCACAAATTTTTCCGCTTGGAAGTGCTTTCTTATATAATAGTTATTTTAGAATTTCTCAATTACTTATTTATCAAATATCTGTTTTTGCATGAACATTCATGGCGGACGAGTCTCTTTTAAGCGTTCAATTTTGTCTTGCCAGTCATTTTTCAAATATGCAAAGTACCAGTTGCCAGCACAATGAGACTAAAAAACATACAAAATTAGACTTTTTATTTTATTACAAAAAACAGTTTGAGTACATCTGTGTCCCGGCAACCCTAGACAATCGGTCTGAGAACCAGGAAACAACCATTTACTCACACTTTTTAGTTTGCACGCGATATTTGGACCTCGGCAAGTAATGGACGTAATGTCTCTGGTAAGTCTAATTGTGTTTGCACTGACTTTTGGCGCCAGCAACGCCATAAAGCAATTATCAGTATAGAAGCAGTAAGGCTTTTTCACTCATCGTTTGGAGACTTTGAATATTGTAACGTCTTGGTGATAATTGGATTGTTGTATATATATTAGTCAAAAGAGTATAGTGTAACAGCTGAGAAAATGCCAGAAAACATTTTTAAACCCTTCAACACTCTTTGTATTTAGTATTCATTAGTAGTCGCCTACGGAAGTTTTTTATGCGTTTTAATTTGGTCCTAAGCACAAGATTTATTAACTTCGAAACGCAGCGAATTTGTTTGATCAAATTAAAGTTCAAACTGAGGAAAGCTAATACAAAAAACTTGTAATGCTTTTTAGGCACTCTAAAAACTCAAAACTTAGTCAATTTATATACTGCAGACTTACGTTTGTTTTCAGTGTACTCAACGAAAAAAAAATTGGAGAGCCTTAGGAAAAAATGAACAACGGGAAACGGGAACAGCAAACAACGATAGCTTTAACCGTGTCATAAATGGACTGCTGCGTCGGTGTTTCTACAGAAATAGTTTTATAAATTGATAAATTGTACACGTAGTGAAAAGAATCCAGTTAGAACCGACATTTCGGACTGTAATCCTTCGTCGGAGTGAAGGACTATACTCCGAAACTCCAGTTCTAAAATTTTTTTCACTAAAGTGAACAAGTTATCAATTTTTATAACTGATCAATAGCTTTAATAGTTGAATTTAGTTCAAAAGTTGCACACCGCGGACTTTACGGTCGGGTCTTCTATCATCTTTAGTAATGTGTTGTGGACAAAAAACGTCAACAATTTCAACTTCTGTTTTGAACATTTAGTGAAAGACAGAGCTTTAAACTTTTTTTTGGTAGCAAACATTGTACACAGCCAAACAGAAATAACTAATTTAGTCTTGTAAAAATTAAACCAGAAACAAATATATTCGCGACTGTTATCCGGCGTCTTGTCTTCCTTTTTTCATGGCTTAAATAAGCTCCCTACTGACAACTTGAATCGGGCACTCAATTTGTAATTGAAAATATAGACGACTCTTAAAAACATTAAATTCGATTTTGGCAATCCGAACTTAGTGTCCAGTTATCAAAAAGCAAATTATCGAGTGTGAAAGGAAACAAAACCGCTAATAGCTTTGTAAAAGATGAGAGGAAACACCGCTTAATTGACAACAAAACAAAATGAGTTTATGATGATATAAACAGTTGCAATATACTCTACGCAAAGGAAAAATGCCAAAATGTTGCTGTATGTCTTGACGCCGGTTGCAAGGAAGTCTAAGGTTACTTGTGTTTGGGTGTAGTCCAGTTCTATATGAGCTGTGTAACAAAGTGTTTGAATATAAAGGAGCAGATTGTCATGCATATAGTGTTTCATACATGCTGTTGTTTCAAACGTTTACTAGCTGATAAAATAGGGCGCTTGCTTTCACAAATTTGAACAAAGTTGGACCCCGAAGCAGTCTTGAAAATTTCATTTGCAACGTTGATTTTGGTGAGTTACGTTGTTCTAGCTCTAGAAATACTAAAACTTTGTTGAACCAGCTTATTTAAATGGGCATTTATTGATTTAGTAAAGCCATTTCGGCTTGCGTTCGCTTTCACTACTCCGTTTCAATTATATTTTTAATTCCTGCCAACCGCACTAATAAGTTTTAATGACACTTAAAGGCTTCAGTTTTTCGACCAAATATAAGCTTTTGGCTATGATGTAGCCTGCACTTGAGCACAGCTTGTCAAATTGTAAACTAGAAACTGTTGACACTTCTAGGAACCACAATAAAAATTAACGCGTAGGTACTAACAAACAACATACATTCTTGTTATTTAAAAACACATTGGTTTCAAACCTTTTTAAACTAATCAATTGATCTGTTTGACCGTGACCAGATATTTAAGACATACTGCATGTTTTGCTTTTATGTAATAATTCAGTATATTTACTACAAACAGAGATGAATTAATGTATAATGTAAAATTTATTGCCATTTTTTTTCTTAACGGCTGTTGAAAAAGGAGGGAAAAAAATTGTAAAATACCAATACTTGATTATGGCAAATCTATCATTCTATGTAGAAAAGAACAAAAATTTTCTCTATATCAATATTTACAGGATTAATGCAAGCTAAAAACTGTACGTTTCGACCACCTCTTGTGTTCTCAACAGTGAATACATATATATAAGTTATTTGTATACTCACTATTGAAAATGACCACAAGAAGTGGTCGAAACGCACAGCCGTTTTAGCGTGTATTTTTCTATATTTACTTTTTTTAAAAAAAAGGTGTTATTGATAAGATTTATCAGGCTGAGTTGAAAAACAATGCTTGTATATGTTTGGCCCAGTGGGATAAATACGGACTAGATCAATGAAAGTTTTAATTTTGGTTATTTATAGACGCTCAGTGAACTTTTTTACTTACGTCAAATACTGTAAAGAATTAGCATTTTATGTCGACCGAGGTTTCGCAAGGGTGTAGAATGGGTTTGTGTTTGTATCTATAGTAAAAACTCGAACAACGCAAAGATATATTAATAGGAAATTGCATATTCTATGAGAAAATGTGGTTTTTATACCTCTTTAGTAGTGGAAACAACGATTGTCAGTGGTCGGAATCTGCAGGTTTTTCACCAATTCAGTTGTAAAAATAAAATTTCAACGGCAGACCGATCACTGATATGGATTTTCCTTATAATACCGGAAGACGGAACTGCGACCTCTAACAACTTTACAGTTAATGCCGCAGTCTCGAAATACAATTAAGTTACTTTTCATGACAAGTAAATCACATATAAATGTATTTTTAAAAATTAAATTATCTTAGAAGGCAATCCAAAAGAAGCCACGGGCTTATATTTTGGAGTTCCTTTATGAACTTAAAATTATATATAAATAAATATCATTACACAAATAAATTAATAAGATAAATATTAGCTTACAAATTATAATTTATAAGGAAATAAGATAGGATTGCGCATATCTCTTAATTAAAATGCGGACAGAATCCGGCATTAAAAAATTAGGTCATTAACTGTCTTTTTTAGTAGGAATGAAAATTAGAAGATTTGAGAAACAAATTTTTAAATCTCTCTTTTCTTTTCTTTAAGTTTCTTCCAGATAGTTTTGAATTAATACTCGTCACATATAGTCATGCAGAATTTGTGTAACCGAGTCATTTAAAGGGAGTTTGCTTATCAATCATCCAAGCTCACTAATAGTTTGTAGACAGTGAGCCTGAATGAATCTTTCGACACTTTCAGCGAACTGATGACAAAACCCATGAGCATTCACATCAACGAAAGTATGAATCAAAAGTATGCTTTACAATTTAACAAAGCTATTAATTTTGAGACATCAGTATCTACGACTCATTCAAAGTTTTCATTGGTAGTTTTTTTGCATATGTTTAAGGACGAGATGGAAGTAAATTTTCGCCAACTTTAATAGTTGTAAGATCGACGGCTTTATTGATTTAGCTGCTTTTTCTTAACGTTCTGTGATTCGGTCATTATGTTTCTAAAAGGTTATTGATGTATTGAAAACTATAAAGCTTACAAAGCTATAAAGTAAGAGATCTATAGCAATTACTCCGATGTTCAAAACTATTTTTAAAATAGTGCATGAATATTTTTTTTTAAAAAAACATATACTTTCCGCTCGTTTCCGGCGATAGCAGGTGGGGCAAAAAAATTGCAGCCCAGATACGTTTAATTCTGGACTTTTAAATACGCATGCAGGCGTCCCCGTTCTCAAAAGGAGCGGTCGGCGTTGGAGTCGATTCAAGGCGAAGATATACTCTTGGGACAGGAGTTTGGCTGGTTCGGGCATCTGTCAAACGATGACACAGGTGTCAGGTGAGCTAAGTGAAAACGGAAATCTGACGCCGCGGCAGCTAGAGGATACATATCGGCGTTTAAATGAGTAGCGCTAGTCTTAACTTTTATTGAGTTCGTGCTGTCGTTCACCTGTCTCGGTCAGGAAACTGGTTTCAAGTTATGACACTGCTGACACAGGTGCTGGGATTTCACAACAGTTTCGGTTCACTTTAGCAAATCTTTGGTGGGAGTAGCTCGAGATATGGCAAGTGTCTACGTTTACAATTTTTTCGAATAATGTGATTCTATATAGATTGTATGAAAGCCCCCTACCCTTTGTCTTTTGAAACATGGTCACTAAAAAATAATGGTTAAAAAAAATCTTGCTCGCGGCCCACAATTATGAATAAAGAATGGCGAGTTTAATGCGTTTCGAAAGTAATAAATCTTTTGTTTAGGCCTAGGACTAGGAGCCCTATTGCCTTGATTGGCCATGGTTTTGCCTTGTATAAAATAGCCAACTGCCGATTTCACTCCGACCAGTTGAGGTTTTTGATTGTGTTGTGTGTGCGTCAAACTCGGAAAAATTTCATTTATATCTACTCTAAAAATCTGAGTAAAAATGATATACACTTAATGACTGCCCACGAGGGTGAACAAAATAAACCACAATTATTAAAACAAAATAAATTTATTACAAGAATGAGAGTTAAGATACAAACGTACACCAGTCCATGTGGCGTGTTTAGTGCTTTTGGAGTTTTTTTCTACAAGGAGTTCTTCCATTTCATCTTCAATCTGTAAGATAAGCAAAACGTTTCTTTGTAGGTTCCATGTTTGTTTTTGAATGAAAACAGTTGTCAACTGAAATGCAAAAACGAACTTTTAGTACGCGCGGCCGCCATCAATTTTCCCGCCATATTTTCCCGCTCTCAAATGACAACGCGACAGCAATGTTCGCCGGCTGGTCAACAATTTTCGTGATGTTGACCAGCTGGGTAACATTTGATTTGAACCTATCCGCGTGACCTCGATTTAGCCAATGAGAGCGCTCTTTCGAGCTGAAAACTTACTAGCTATACACGACAATGTTATTTGCTGCGCGCTAGGCTTTTTTCGACCATTCTCTTTCTTGTGAAAATGCTTCAAAATTTAGGAATATGATAAAAATGGGGATTGTCATAGAGTCTAGATTTTAAACGTATTAATTTTGTTTCATTAATAACTAACAGAGCAGTGCACGATGTACATGCTATAACACAACCTTGAATTTCTTTACAAGCTTGCGCGAATTCATTCATCTCCGTTCTTAAACGACCCTAAAATCGCAAGATCCTCTGGTACACCTCAAATCTCTCATTACTTCTACTTTTTTTATTTCAGATCAGTACAAAACTTTCAGCCAGACATGAATTTCTGCGTGGCTTTTTTGTGCTTTCTAATATCAACCGTGTGCATGCAAGCTCAAGCTGGTAACCCATTTAGAAGTTACAAAGTTTACTGTAAAGCGGAGAACTACACCAAGCAGATAAGTCACGTGGGATGCAGTTCCGAGCAAGTGACCATACGTGCCTGTCTAGGTACCTGTTCGTCATATTCTCTTCCCATGCCCCACAGTCCGTACTTCAGGTCGGTCTGTCACTGTTGCAAGGCGGCCAGTGAAGAAAAGAAGATGTTCACACTGAAGAAATGCAATCAAGGCGTCAGCTCGCCTGTTTTTCAGTTCCAGTCAGCCACGGCTTGTAGGTGTAGCCAGTGCAAATAAACTGTTTCTCAAAAAACAGGTTCTTTGTTTTTAAATGATTCAATATTTCCCAAAGGGACATTGTGTTTTGATACGTGCGGAGTGAAACTGCTGAGAAATCATTTTTTCAAAAGAATGTCTCACTTTCAGGTTAATATTCTAGTTAAATACTGAATTATAACTGTCGTTTGTCATTACATGACAGATTTTAGTAAAATAAAAGGTTTGGTGTAGTTATATACATATGTTTAAAATATCGTCTCTTTTCGTTCGTTGTTACAACGTTAAACTATTATTATTATGTCTTACGTGGCAGATTTTTTTGGTGTGAATTTCCACAATGTTTTTAAAGTTTACTACACTATTTTAAATATTCTGAGTATTAATAGTATTGAAACATTAGGTCCATTTTAAGACGCATCTTAAATAGGACACGAACTGTACCATATAATTATACGTTCATGGCCTACATAAGAAGCGAATATCTCAATTAAACGGTTCGTGCCTTTTTTTGATACATAATGCAAACTTAAAGTTCACGTCTTATTTAGGACACAAAACCATTTATACGAGGAAGTTATGCGGACTAACTATAAGAGCAGCCGAAAATTCTGTTGCAATATAAAACGCGTCTTATGTCAAACGTACTAAAAAAAAGACGCAAACGCTTGTTTTTACCAACTACGCAGTAGCATTTAACGTCTTACTTAAGACGCGTCTTATTTTCTACCGAATAAATGAACTTGATGAGACAAAGCACTACAATAGTTTACGTACTGCATTGAAATTGATTAATTTAATGTTCTAGCTGGTTGCGTTTCTTGTTGTTGCTTATTTGATTGTTTTGTGTTACGCTTGTTTGAGTATTAAGATTAGGAGCAAGTTCTTACGTGATTTGTGAGCTCATCGTTAATCACAGCCCGGAGGGATACTTTAGGAATTTCTTGGTGAAGAAGTTCGGCTGGGACATGGAACCCTTCGCCTGATACCAGAGCTGGTTCAACTGAATTGCGCATGCGTTACCCTAAACTGATAATTAAACAGTCTCCAGATCCTTCTATCCTTTAGTAACTGTTTATCATAATAAACTGTCAGAACAATAAAAATATATCATAAATTGCATAACTGTAATTAATTATAAAATATAAGTCACTGGCTAAATTTGTTATAATTAATAATAAAATCAATACTTATATAGCTGAGAGACTAAGATCGTCTGTTACAGCGGATCACATACATTAAATACATTGAGAACACTCTTAGCTATGAAGGCATAGCTGTTGGGAGCAGGTCCATCCCAGCGGGTCCATCAGGCTTGAGTGAGATTCGAACCTGCGACCTTTGTGATACTGATACAGCGCTCTCACCAACGCTGAGCTATGAGGCCACAGCTGTTAGTGGGTCCATCAGGTTTCAACGAGATTCGAACCAGTGACCAGCTCTGTGATACTGGTACAGCGCTTTTACAAACTGAGCTATGACGCCACAGCGGATGAGAGCAGGTCAGTTTTAGTGAGTCTATCAGGTTTGAATGAGATTCGAACCAGCGACCTCTGTGATACTGGTATAGCGCTCTTGCAAACGGAGCTATGACGCCACAGCTGTTGAGAGCAGGTCAACTGTAGTAGGTCAATTGACGGTACTCAAAGTTGACGTGATTATGGAATAGCGGTTGTTGGAAAACTGAGGTCAACTGGGAGAACATCTGACTTAATTGATATTGCACTATATTAATTAAAGTCCAGCCCACTGGCCCAACTCATGCTATCACATATTTTAATGTTTGGACGGAAGACAGCCGAAATATTAAACAGCAACATCAGAGAAATGGAATGGCTTCTCGTTATAAATGTTATCGTTTTATTGTCGTTTAAATTTCAAAGTGTTGCTCTACAAATACAGAAATAATCTGTAGAAAACAGGTTAGGGTTCAAAATCTTTCAATTAGCCTTTCTGGCGATCAGTAGCAAACTCTTTATTATGTTTCTTTTTAAAAAAGGTTACACCAGCCGGCTGCTATTATTAAGAAAAAGATCTACTTTACATCTTCACCAAATCTTTTTTTATACTTTGGATTAACTTTTTCGTATTTTTCGTCACGTAAAACAGGCCGTTTAGTTTTGTAGAAAATGCATGATAATAAAACAGATTTATAAGTTATCGGCTAAAATTCAAGTTTTCTTTAAGATTTCTAAAACGTTTTCGACCGTATTGTCGTCTTCAGAAAATTTTATACTTACTAAGATGATTGCATTGTGGAAAACATTATGGAATTTACTTTTTAGTCTAAAATTTAATTTTTTGTAAAAGAAAAATATTTCAACACAAAGCAAGTAGTTAAAGAAAATAAATGAAAGTTCTCCATGAATTTTTACAAGAAAAGATTTTGATCACGGCTAGAAAAGTTTACAATAAATTCTCTTTTACAAGTTCAAATTTTCACGTCTTGGTTAACAATTGGCACAGCCACAAGTAACTGCAGTCTCCATTGTAACAAGAGGTTTAACCCCGGACGCACAATTCTTAAGGGTGAACTCTTTCCATGTTGTTGAAACAGCCTTACAGCAATGACACACAGGACTGTAAAACGGCGCGTATGGCAGGGGGAGTGAGTACGAGCCACATGTGCCTAAACACGCTTGCAAGATCACCAAGCGAGAGTCGCACCCAGACCTCTTGATATACTTCCTGTATCGCTCTGCTTTGCAGTAGACAACATATTCGTCAAATGGGTTTGTCGCACAACTCGTTATAAGTAGAACCATTGTTAGTAGGAATGTCGTACAGAACTGAAGGTTCATTCTTGCAGACAAAGTAAAATACTGATGGAAAATAAAAGTAGAAAATTTCTTTTTAAAAAAAATTAGCATTAGGTGGAAAGGGGAACGATACGGTACAATAATACTAAAGTTATTACTAATACCAATGCTATAATACTATCATAAATATCAATACTAACACCAATGCTATAATACTATCATAAATATCAATACTAACACCAATGCTATAATACTATCATAAATATCAATACTAACA
>JAOBAY020078842.1:0-11037 GCA_025331085.2 Zoanthus sociatus
GACACAGCGCCATCTAGAATTAGCGGGGTGCTTTTAGCCAATCAAAATTGAGATAGCATCAGCATTGTATAATAATAAAGAATGTATCTGTACTAGGCCGTACTTGTCCTCGGATACTAGATAGCTAGTGGTACAACAATACCTCAACTATTCATATTACTGAGAAACCTAAAAAATCTAGTACAATGAACGATACGAAGAAAGAAGAAGATTTTTTTGAAGTTTGGTAAAATAGGTTCCTATAGTTTGGAGTACCTACTGGAAGATTATGTTAACTTTATTAACATAAATGGATTTATACTTTTAGCAGTTGTTGATTACAAGAAATTGATATAAATAGTATATTCATGTACTTCATAATGGCATTTATTTACCAAAAATCTAGCAAAAGTGGCTTTTATTAAAATAGACTATTTTGAAGTTTCTAACATTAACCTTAACACCGTGTTAGTTAAAAAGTCCGCTTCAAGTCAGGGGTGTAAGTGGATATAGATTCTAAAGTTAATATCGCTTAAAAAGGAACAAAATTACTAAGACACATATTCTGGAGTATTGTGTGTCAGTAAAAAGTCAGGTTTTGAAGTACTTAGAAAAAAAGAATAGATAATTTGTTTTAATTTAAGCTTTCTCGAAATGTACCTCTGCGGTCAATATTTCCTGCTCAAGTCGTGGGTGTATAAAGTGGATATAGGGTTTAACGGCACGCATAAGTTCAAAATTTGAACAAGCTTTGTGATTGGCTAAAATAAGATTGGGGTGAGTTTTATCTTTCCTTTCATTGGCTCAAATTTTACAGGAAGCTTACATCCCCTACTAATATAACTGATACGCAAAGAATCATGGGAAGTATTTGAAGGCAGCCGAGTTCTAGTTGAGATTGGATAGTGTTCAGTTCGAGGTCTTTCTAGCTGGCTGTAAACTAAACAGGCTGCTATTAAAACTGATAAAAATGCAAGGGAAGACTATCTCTTTGCTTATCGTTTTAATAAGTTTGCTCATTTTCCATTGCGGTATTTCTGGTGGTCGAAGCAGTGGCGGGTAAGTGATTTTACACATTTGAACTTATCATATTCATTGTTCAATACTTTTAAATTAACAACTTAACACAAGTTAACGTTGAACCGTCGGGTTACTGTATCTGGTCAACACATTTGCCATTAAAATGGATTTATAATATTAAAGCGAGCATGTAGAGAATATTTTATTGCCACCGTCAAAAACATCACTATTGACTATTATTTTTCAAAAATGAAAGCAATTTAAGCCATTGCGGCGAGAAGCGTAAAAAACAATTTAATCAGCAATCATTTCAATTATCATACAATTTTGATTTTCATTTTAAAATAAATCTCGCTCGCGATAAAGGGTCAGAATCTTTAAAACGTTTAATGTTTAATTATAAGTTTGAATTATAAACGCTGATGCAAGTGTAAGCAGCTTAAAAATACAATAAATTTTCAACACTTGGCAACTCAATTCTGACACCAAAAATGTAACCCGTTTCAAAATAAAAATAATTGGCATCCCACTACTGAATATCCAAAATATAACCCGAGGGGAAACACGCACACCGCGGGTGTAATGAAACGAGAAGATAGACTTTCAAGGATAGGGAAAAAGACAAAATCTGCCATGAAAGCAACACAATAAAACTATCAGGATCTGACACCAACCAAGGAAATGGCAAAAACTAACGGAGGCAACGCGAGAACGAATACTGGATGCAAGGAGTGGTCTTACAAGAATTTATTGAAAAACCTAACAGAACAGAAAAACTAAATGAATAGCAAAACATGATAAAAGTAAAAATTAAGAAAGACAACTAACAAGGTAGAAAAATATTCCGAAGCAAACCACTAAGTGTAGCTAAAGCAAAATACATCGATTAGCTTATAACAAAACACATAGATCTTACCAATAATTAAACAATCTCAACAAACGGAAAGCAAACAACACAACTGGCATGGCGAAACAACTACTTGCAACTGGGCTTTAGGGAAAGCCCCTCACTGGCTCTTAAAGCCACAGAAGCGCATATGTTCACTCCATGCGCTCCACACTCCATGCACGCGGCGCTCGTCTCTCTCTTAAAATACAACTTATATACACAACACAACACACGGGCTACTCCTAAAGGCAAATATGTAAGCAATACAGGTAATCAAATAAAACTAATGACACTTCCGGTGAAACGAAGCACGGAAAAGTTAAAGAAATAACCCATAGAAATAACACTCCCAGCCCTTAATAATTAAACTAGAAATATGTATTATGGGTTATGTACAAATTCAAATGTGATCTCATCAGTGCAATCAACGTGTTGAATTGCCTTAGTTATAAGATGTTATATATTCAAGTCATTCAAGAACAAAAGCCAACACTAGCTCATGATCAAGGCTAAAGAGTAAAGTGTTACTTTAAGCTATTAATTATAAACAAAATCAAAAAGGATTTGTGGTGACCTGTGACGACATTCCATAAATCAATACCTGTAGATGAAGTGATGAATTGATGACCCTTCAAAACATTGTGATCTCGATTTTGCTATCAAATTATTTTTAGAGGTGTTATGCATTAGATATTTTTACTAACCTGATATGTGTCAACATAAAACTTGACTGTTTTCAGAAATTGATATTAAATATAGTCAGAAAGCTGAAACGAAACTACTCTTCTTTGTTCTTCAAAATAAAATGAAACTGTTTTCAGATATTGATATCAAATATAGTCAAAAGGCTACAACGAAACTACTCTTTTTTTGTCTTTCAACATAAAATTTGACTGTTTAAGATATTGTTATTAAATTTAGTCAGAGTGCCAAAAAGAAAGTACTCTTCTTTGTCTTTGAATATAAAATTTGACTGTTTTCAAAAATTGATATTAATAATATAGTCAGAGCGCTAAAACTAAATACTCTTCTTTGTCTTTCAGCATAAAATTTGACTGTTTTCAAAAATTGATATTGAATATAGGTCACGCACTTGAACTTGACACTCAGCTTATAACTTAATTGCTGAGAAGCTTCTCATTAAATCGAACTGGAAAGTGCGCGCGTGCGCGTGCAGTTCCTGCCAGACTGAACCTTTTTTTCCCAGTCCTTTCCAGTTATTCAAGTTCCCGTCGCTCTGAAATTTGTTTTTGTTTTGCTTTGTTAAAGGTTATTATTATGGAACGAGCTTATCGTTAATGAATACTAAACGCCTCGTGGAATTTTGTTGAAACAAAATACAAACATTCTATTTTGAAGTTTGCAATTTGGTTATAAAGTTCTAAAGTTAAGTTCTTGAGCCTCGGCTTCCCATGTGAGTCTCTGTAGCTCAGTGGATAGAATTCTGATCTATAATCAGCAGGTTGCGGGTCCGATTTCAGTCAGTGACTCAGAATGTTTTATGAGCATTCAACTTAAGGAACATTTTCTTTCTAAAATCGAGAAAACGTCGAAACCGTTTGGCTACGGAGTGTTTAGTACAGTAGTACTGTTTCGTACAGCGTCGATTAAAACAAATAAATATGGAAGCAAATGTTGAAACCGTTTACGTTGGGCGTAAGATGGTGATTGAAAGCTGCGCCAGTGTTTCTATAGAAACAGTTGAAGAAAATATCCTTTGAAGTTAAACTCTGTCTGAGAAAAAAAAAACAAAACGCTGACATTTTGAACGTAGGATAGTGAGGATCATCAATATCAGTAAATTGTTTCTCTTACTGCAAATACTTTAAAAGGCGCTTTTAAGCACTTGTGGCTATTGCAAGTAAACACCGGAGTGTGATGAAATTTTTACCGTTGCCGCTCCTTTTCCCTCATTTGGAGATTTTGGCCCCATAAGTTTGGCTCCACACCACTCTATCCTGTACTACCTGATTTGATCCGTCCAGCCTTTCCATCCAAATCTCTTTTTATTTTTCTCCCTACTGTTCCCCTCCAGGTCATTTATACTCTTCATCCTTCCCTGGGGATTCCAAGTTAACGCTACTCTGAAATGGCTGCTGGATTCTCTTCTTTTACTACGTGTCCAATATATCGATCCATCGCGTTTTTCACGAGTAATTTCACTCACTATGCTGGTGTAGGTGAGGCAATATGCCTCTTCGTTTGAGATTTTTATCGGCCATTTAATTCTCATGATGATCATCATCAAACATAATTATATGATGGAATCCGTCAAGCTTTAACTCATCAGTGCCAGACATCCTCCACAGCTCTGCTCCGCATAGTAGGACAGGCAGTACATTGCTTTGGAGTAAGAGGAGCTTCGACTTTCAACTGTATGTTTTAGATTTTCACATTTTATCAAGTAGATTAAAGGAGATTCTAGCCTTGGAAGTCTATTCCTGTTTGCTTCTGTACCTTCTTCCTTTATCACTGTGGATCCTAGGTGGGTGAATTCTTTAGTATATTTTATCTTTGCTTCGGAGATCTTTATGGTATCCTGCCTTCGAGCAGTTGTCCTCATAAACTTTGTCTTCTTAGCATTCATTTTCATACAACCATACGCAATGTTCCTTTGTAAAATCGATGTTTTCCTTTGCGTGTGAGACCAACTGTTTAGTTGAAATCAGTGCGATGTCGTCGGCAAATATAAGATCTTCGAGAGGGGCCTAAAAGTCCCATCGTATTTCATTTCATTCTTCTTCCACAATTCTTTTCATTAACTAGTCAAGTACAATGATGAAGATACGTCCCGACACCACACAACCTTACTTAACATCTGTGAGGATCTTAAATCAATCTAAGATGTTCCCATAGATGACCTGTCCTACCAATTTCTAAAAATGTGCACAAACTTTTCTGGAATACGGTAGCTTCGTAGTATTTTTAAAAATTTTTCTCTAATAAAACTAATGAAAATCCACAAAGTTGATATAAAGGCTTGCCTGCCATTCAACACTCTGTTCAAGAAAATAAAATTAAAAAAAAAACGACCCTCGAGCTGATTTAGGTGACCAGCTGGTTGAAAATATTTATGACCGACAATGGAAATGATGCTTTTGCGGTTCCTCTTAATTTTAAAAGAGATGTTGAATCGCGGCTTAAAGTGATTTTTTCTATATTCACTAGCTGTTTAAAAGCGAGGTATTAGGGACCTTAAGCAATGAGGACGGCGAGGCGGCCACGACGACGGCAAAGAACAATAGTAAATACATTAACTGCACGATGGAATGCACTGAGCTGAACAGCACGGAGTTGTCGCTAAAATCTCAACGTAAAAAGACCTTTTTTAGAGTTGCCGGGACTACGAGGACGTGATAGAAAAAATTTTCTCAATATTTGTTAAGCTTGACGAAGAAACATTTAATCGTCTTTCTATTCAGAAAGTTTAAGGCAAAGTAACAAGACTCTAATGACCCGCATAAAGAGATAAAGAGTAAACCAGAAAGGTGATTTTCAGGAGCCGTCGTCGTTCACGTTCCCGTCCTCGTTGCTTAAGGTCCCTCTAATAAATATAAAGTCTATTTCGAGTGTGATACAGATTTTTTACTGTATACGTACTTAGTTTTGCTTTGGGATTTCACTGAATGAACATTTGAAGTTGAATCAGTTTTTGTGTCAATCTTACTTGACGCGGTAGTTATAAAGCTTGTATCATGTGCCTGTATTATGCAAGATTCATTTTTTGTTTTCAAGTTGTACATTTTTCCTTATAACTATAAAAAAAGTTGTCCAGAACTTCTCCTAAATTACATAGGTTAGTCAGATTAGTTTGCCAAAACTGTTGTTGTTGTAAATGTACTTACAGGAGACTTAGTGATGAACTCTGTACCAAACTATGGTCCTCTGATAGAAACCGCTTTGTGGAAGATCGAGATTACAAATTGAGGCTCCAAGGCAACACAACTTCGAAAGAGAAAGATGATAAAGCACCAAGGAATCTGTTTCGCTGGGTTAGATGGTCTAAATTGATTAAGAACCCAACTGTTCTTCGCTTAATATGTAAGTATTTGTTGTTGTTTTTTTCATTTATGATCTAAACATTTAATATTTTTGTCTTAACAAAACGTTGTAGCTGATGAAATGAGATGTGTCAATTATAAATCTATAAACAATTATCAAAATGATGCGTCGTGAAGTGGAAACAACAATTGATTACGGATAACTGAACTTGCACTGTTCAAGATATGGAAACACTCCGGTATTTAGGTGTAAAATCTCTATAGTTCTATATAAAAAGATTTGATATCAAACTTGAGGTGAGGTAAAATGAACTGAAATTAATTTTTTATACTCCTTTTCTTGCTCCTTCTCCTTTATCGCCTGCCGCTCTTCCTCTTTTGTCCCCTGGCGTCATTCTTTTCTCTCCCCCTTCTTTTCTTCCATCTCCTTCTTCGCATTTTCCATCTCCTTTTTCTCCCTTTTCACCTCATCCTTTCCCGCCTACTTCACGTTTTAAATTTTTACAATACTTACAATAATACAATGCTTTACAATACTTTATTCAGTCGAGGAAATTTCCTTACAAGATAATCGCAGCCCGCAGAAATAGCAACTGTAGTCGTGTAGATCTTTGAGACCTAAGTCATCCATATTCGTTTCCAGTTGTCATTCGGGGACACGATTTTGTTATCTTTTCCTTGGCACGTTTTCAGCAGTAGTCGAAGGGCTCTCCACTGAATTGTATAATGACCGTTGAAAATATGGCCATCTTATATTGTTTTTGCGTTCACTTCTGTGCACGGAGACGTGTTTGGACTTGAAACTGTGACAAGCTTTTCATTCTCTGTTTCAGACTCAGAGTGAAATGCCCATTCTGCTTTAAGTCCGGAAATTTACTAAGATAATGAACGGCCATGCAACGACTACTATTACGTTTTACAGATGGAAAGATGGCCAGTAAGTAGCTTTATCATGCGGCGAACATTTTAATTGTTTCTCTTTCACTTCTAACAGATACGTTTGACAACTACGCTCTGTATACTGGCGAAACCGAAGTGGTTACAAGGAAAGAAAGGAAGGAAAATTCGTGTTTCTTGAACAATATTTTAAGAACCAAACCCATTGAGATTGCTCATCAATATTTAGCTAAGGAACGTCTTGTCCCTGCAACAAAGGTAAATGAAAGTGGTAGCCTGGCAGTTTTATAACTGGTATATAAATGGCTTTTTTAGAAACCTTGTGTCGGTTATTCTCTTGATAGAAAAGCGCATTTCTCTTCTTGTTCGTAGGCCGGATTCAAAACAAAACTGAGACAACTTTGGTTTGACTTATATGAGCGGCGAGCTGCCAACGACTCCTCAGGATATGAGCACGTGTTTGTCGGAGAGATTATGAGAAAAGGTGCGTCTCGGTTAGTTGTGGGCGGATTGCACAACTGGGTGAATTACTACTATCACGAGAAACATCGTACTGTTGACTACAAGGGTTTCATCACCTACAAACAAAAAGAGGTATGAGAAAATGTTTATTACAATCAAGATATTGAGAAAGTTTAGTGCGGTAAAGTGCACGTAACCGAAACAACAAATCATGGCCACTCCTAAAACATGCTACAGCAATAAAATACTTACCTTTGGCGAGTTATATAGAGCACAACCTTCTTTCAGTAGTCTGTTTTAATTTTCAAAACGACCGTCTTCTCGGGTACTCTGTGTAACTCCTATAGCCCAATGCATGTCTACGTGGGTACCCTGTGGTCATTAGTTACATCCCTCATCTTCTTACACAGCACCATGACAAAGTAGCTACGGCTAATATCAGCTGTAGCAGCAAAAACGAAACAATTTTTGTAGCTATAAGAAAAATTAGGCTTGTAGGGATTCTAGCCCGTGATTTTCGCGATACCAGCTTAACACTAGTTCTCATAACTACACTGAGGGCTGATGGGGACAGGTCAATTTTATTGAATCCATCTATACAAACCAACTTGACAGTGCATAGAACGAGTGTGGTTCCTTCATAACATAGCATCTCTGTTTGTCGATATTAAAAAAGTCTTTTAATAAAATCTAGAATACAAATATGCTGCTTGTAGCTTCAGATACATTACCTTAGGTGTCGGATGCCATTACTTTGAATCCCTTAATGCATCACTTTTAAGTGCTGGAATCCATTACTATAAACCTCCTGACACATTACTTTGGGTGCAGAATTACATTACTTTGAATCCTCTGATATATAATTTTAAGTACTGGATAAGATAATAATGACTTTATTTAAGTGTCAAGTCAAATTTAGCTGGCCAAAGGCCTACTAATTGGGACACCATCTTTACCACTCTAAGGTGGACGGAGACTTTTCACATGATACACACACATACATAAACACACTCACATAATTTATGTCTCCGAGGGACTATGGTTTAACGTCTTTATCCGAGAAGACGCGAAAGTTTAACCATTTGCAGATGTTAGAGCAAAGGCAGAACCTTCTCCTCAATTATTTTAGGACCCTGATCCAACCCGAGCCTCCCCACGATAGACTGGCACCTAGCCAACTAGGCTAACCAACGGCGGATCCATTACCTTCAATTCCTTAATACATTACTTTATGTGTAGGATCCCATTACTTTGAATTCGAAATCTCATTACCTTAGATTTCATTTTCTTGGATTGCAAATTCCGTGACCTTGGATTTCGGATTTTCTTATTATGGTTTCTTTCTTCTCAAATTTTCTTTATTTACCGGCTTCACAGTTTGTGTATGAAGGCGTTATGTCATGATATATTGCAAGCAACTTCGGACCCACTAAATGATCAGTACTACACGATACAGACAGAGATTCTTTTACTCTTTGAAGTTACCTTATCTTTTTTCTTCCTAGCCCAAAGGTGTAACCGTGCGTTTCTCCTTCCACGATGTCGCTAAGCCCATTGGAGGATTTTTCGTTGGAACCTCTCCTGAGTTTGAGATGGCGCTGTACACAATATGCTTTCTGAAGTTTCCTAACGCCGAGTGTGGATGTCGAATCAACGGCGAGAGCTTCAAAATTCGATCGTATCAAGTACGGGGAGCTCCACAGCATGTGGCTACAGCTTATCCTGTATTTGACTAAATGAGGTTTAAAGGCAACCTGAACACCAAAATTATTTTTTGATATATTGACGTGCATGTATTTGAGATTCTAAAAATTTAGATTTTAAAGTGATCAGCGATCTGTATTTTGAAAAAAATATTACAAAAACGACTAGTAAAACTTTAAGTAAGGCACAATATTGCACTTTTAACGCGGCTCAGAACAGTTGCTCCTTACGTCATAACGTGAAGTTTTACTGTGTTATCACTGGAAATGTTAGTGAAATTATTAAGTAAACATATTTATTTCTATAAAGCTATATCTACTTAATAATCACCTTCATAAAATCTTTACAGATTTTCAAAAAGAATGGAACGTAATATTTTAACGTCATGACGTAACATCGTAATAATCTTATTAGATCGCGGGTGCAAGTATGGCGTCTTCTTTAATCATGAGCTAGCGCATTTTTTATTTATATCTACGGACACGAACCAAGAAATCGGTGTAAAAACATATTCCTGAATCTCAAACAGTTGTAGTTTTATACATCAAAAAATAATTTTGCATTTCAGCCGTCAGGTTCCTTTTAAACGAATGAAGATTGGAAATGACAGCATGTAAAAAGACTCTAACACAACAGACACCACCGCTAAATTTAGAGAGTATCAGAATATCGAAAGTGTTATAATAACAAATAAAAACAGTATAATGTTTAGCCCACTTAAAATAAATTAAAATTTTGTGTGTGATTGTGTTGATTATCGAGATGTACAGCTTTAATGTTTTACAGGGAAGATGCGGGTTATTCAAAATTAAAGCCGCTTTCAAAACTACTATAGATACATTGACATAACACAAAAGCTAAATCCTTTACGAACCAGGTGGCATGTGAAGCCGGGGCTTTTCTTCGGTTTTTGTAGTGTTAAGTGGATAAGAGTCTTTGACTCCCCCTGGACGGGACACTAATCCATCGCAGGTTAGCTCCCAGCATATGCTGGTACTCATATACCTACCCCGGAAGGATGGAAAGCTAAGTTAGCTTAGGCGGCAAGAAGGTCGCACAAATATTCAAATCTCCGCAGAGCCAGGATAGAACTGGGGACCTTGTGGTTGGAAAGCAGAGATCTTATAGCTGAGCTAACCACGTCCCCCCTGTTTTACGTGCATTGTTACTGAAGCCAACGCTTTTCAGGGGAAAGTGGTAAAAGAATAATAAAGACCGTTTTCAAAACTCTCATAGGTGTACTGACATAACATAAAATATATAAACATAATGTAATAAAGCATATAGCAACATTAATAATGTAAAGTGACACATTGTGACGTAAAAGAATGAAAAAACTACATCGTGACGTGAAATACACGCGTTTTTTATACTTTAAGAACAACATAAAAACAATGAGGCTCAGATTGGCCAAAAATTAAAAACATTTTAAGAACAAGTTTAGGCTGAGACTGAAAACAAGTGAAAATGTTTCTTGTTGAAACTTTACTGAATCTTGCAATTAACAATGGAAACAAAGAAGTTGACCTCCACATCCTGTGGGCAAAAACTGCGAGAGAGGACAAAATGCACAGTGGTCAATAATCTTAAATAAATTTACAGAGATCTCCTCAAAATACAGACGATCAGCGTTGTTTTAATTGCCTTGTCTTTAATTTCTTATCATTTCAAACCGCTCACTGAAATAAGAACAAACTACAAGAGCAACGAGCCTCGTTAAGTTACATTGCAAGCAAAACTAAAGCCAAAAGTTGTTATAATCTATCATTTAATAAATTTCCCACTGGCACTGTAATTTCTACGATTATAAACGGTAAAACGTAATGTTTTATGTTTAATATATTTTGCTATTCAAACCGTGACATTATTTCCACGGGGTCCAGATTCCGTTTTTCTTGGCTGTTTTTCTCGCTTGAGGATCCCCATGAGCGGGTTTGAGGGGAGGGACCATTCCCTTCATGTAATATTCTACTCGCTCACGCATCTTGGCTACAACATCTGGCAATTCGGCACTAAGATCGTTATGTTCAGTTGGGTCAGCGGTAATGTTATAGAGAGCAACTTTGATTTTTTCTCTCCCAATTT
>JAOBAY020078853.1:0-11037 GCA_025331085.2 Zoanthus sociatus
TACAGCTTTTTTTTTATTGGTGAAATAATTCGAAGATCACTTTTGTTTCCGCATAATTTTCTAAATAGCAGCAAAAGAACGCATCATGTAAACAAGGCTTTAATAACGTTCGAGATTAGAAACTTTTTGGGCCTCATAAAACAAATTACTTGTTTAGGGACCCGCCCGATCTGAGCATAGCGACCCGATTCAAATCGACCAATCAGAGCGAAGTAGAAACATGTCCTTTCCCTCGAGTAACGGTCCGTTGTCGCAGTAGATATCACAAGCAGTGAACAAAAGCCTAACGGCTGATCTTTTATCAAAATTTCTCAATTTTCTAAGATCATTCGACCACCTAAGCAAATTAATTTGGAGCAATATTTATTGGGCTCTTAGAAAATGAAGTTTTATTTGGGATTCGGCAAATTTCTTGGCGTGGAGCAAGCACTTAGATCACCAAGCGATCGAGTGTGCAGCCTTTGATAGTTTTATGAGGGGAGAAACACTACTTCAAATATATCCACTCAGCGGCCTAAAAATGACAAATAAACAACACTTTTGAGGTAGATAAAATTTATTTCAAACCTAGATAATAATTTACGTTTTTTAGCAAGACAAAAAATTTTCCATACATTCTCTTATAACGAAGCTGTTAGGTATGCATATATGTATATGAATGTTTAGATAGAATTTTAACACAAGATCCATTGCTTTAAGTTTAACAGACTGGGAAGTGCATTTTCCAGGATTCTAAAGTACTAAAAAACGTTACTGGTAATAAATTTTTTCGGCTCCTCCACTTTTAAAAGCGATGCGCGGCCCCTGCCCCAATGTACTTGAATATAGTGCATGGCTTCAAGTTAGCTACTAGGACTAGCACGTTTGTGCTATCTATACTTGAGTTCATCTTTATAGCCATAGTGCCCAATTTAGCTAGTGGCTTCAAGTTAGCTACTAGCACTTTTGTGCATCTATACTTGAGTTCATCTTTATAGCTATAGTGCCCAATGTAGTGGCTTCAAGTTATAGCTACTAGCACGTTTGTGCTATCTATACTTGAGTTCATCTTCATAGCCATAGTGCCTAAGTTAGTGGCTTCAAGTTAGCTACTAGCACGTTTGTGCTATCTATACTTGAGTTCATCTTTATAGCCACATCCCACAAGCATTGCACTTTTACCATTACTTATGTTCATTTTGGGTCAAGCCCGCTATCAACGTGGCCATAGTGTCCAATATAGTGACTCAAGTTAACTACTAGCACGTTTGTGCTATCAATACTTGAGTTCATCTTTATAGCCACATTCCACGAGTATTGCGCTTTTACCATTATTTTTTTGGGAACCTGAGCCTGTTGTTAGGTATGTTATTCTGATTTTCCTTATTATTCCTACATACTTTTCGGGTTAACCCTAAACAACTCGTGAATAAGTTTAGGAGCTCTCCAAAAAAATCGCCTGTTCAAAATGTTGGATAAGGTATAATCATGTGCCCAAGCACAGCTTATTTCCTCAGACCTCTTCTTTCAAAAGTGCGGCCACTGCCAACAAGACGGACCATTTTTTGCATCTTTTTTTTTTCCATTACAAAAGTAAACGGGATTAAACTGACTTTGGAGTGTTAAGAAATATTAAAGCCTTTAGACTAGGAAATAAAACCTCAATGCCTCATCAATCATCTTTTCCTTTACAAGAATAGGTTTGTAATTTTCATGTGGAACCATAGGGTAAATTTCAGTGTCAAACAGCCTGTAAAGGTTGTACTTTTCTACAAACGACTTTTTGTATGAAGAGCCTATAAACTGGCACTGGGCTGCGAGAGAACATATAGGAGGACTGGTGCGAAAGACAGGTCAGGTCAGGTCAAGGTCACTGATCAGGTGGTTAGGTCAATCCTCTTAAACTTTTTATTCTTAAAATTTTATTATGTATTTATGATATGAATGTCTGCCTTGATCTAGGGTGGGCCATCCTGTACAAGCCTTTATGGTTTTTTTATGGTTCTCCCAGCCACAATACTCTCTATATATAATTACAAGCTGTAATAAGTATATTTTGTACCATGAGTGGCAAATAAATAAACAAACAAACAAACAAACAAACTTAAATTTCTTTTTTGCTTTCCTTGAACAAATATCACTGTAAATCTAGTCTGAAGAGACTAAATTCTCTACCTTGCAAGACTCAGAAAAGCATTTAAGTGGAAACACGTTGCGATTTAATTATTAATTAAAGATACAAAGCAAAACGAAAAACTTTTCTGCTTTCCTTTTCTATTTTGATACTTTTAGAACAGAGTTGATATTCGACGATGAAGCTTTACCCAGAGTTTCCCGTAAAGCTATACGTGGAAAAATAGAACAGGTAGTGTAAAAGTTTTAGCTTTTTTAAAGATATAGAAATAGATTGTTTTGTTTGTTGAATGTAATTCTGAATTGATAAATCCCGGAAAACTAGGAATCTATGGTCATTATTGCTATGATGTGTTTTAAGCCCAGCTTTCCATCGTTCCGGGTTAGTTAAATGGGTACCGGCATCTGCAGGGAGGTAAATTGCAATGGATTAGTTTCCCGTCCAGCGCAAAATAGAAACTCATCAGCTTAACATCACTTGGATAGCAAAGAATTTAGCTACGTTTTCTTATCTTCATACAGTATAATCTGCACACTCTCATTCAGTTATCACTACAGAAACTGTAGACAAGTACCGGATCCATGGGCCATTTGGCTCGTAAAGCATTTAGCTATGTTTTCTTATCTTCATGCGCTACAATCTGCACACTTTTATCCACTTAACACTACAGTAACAGGAGATAAGCTCCGGTTCCATGGGCCACTTAGCTTGTAAAGGATTCAGCTGGGTTTTCTTATCTTCATACAGTGCAATTTGCATACTCTCATCCACTTAACACTGCAGAAACCGAAGATAAGCTCCGGTTCCATGGGCTACTTGGCTTGTAAAGGATTCAGCTAGGTTTTTTTATCTTCATGCAGTACAATCTGCACACTCTCATCCGCTTAACACTATTATATAGAAACCAGAGATAAACACCGCGTCCATGGACTACTTCGATTGTAAAGGATTTAGCTAGGTTTTTCTGAATCTTCATACAGTACAATCTGCACACTCTCATTCACTTAACACTACAGAAACACGAGATAAGCGCCAGCTCCATGGGCCACTTGGATTGTAACGCATTTAGCTTTCTAATATTATAAGCTTTTCACTGGATGATCTTGAGCCCTTTTACTTACCAAGGAATATGCGGATCTTAGCCTACAACCAAGGGTTCCAATACCAATGTCCAGTCCTTTCTGAGGATTGGAGCAATACCTGATAGAGAGGACTCTTGTAGAATTTTGTTTGTAATACAATAAAAACCCGCGCCATAAGAACCTGGATTTCATGAACCTGTTAGGCTAAATTTTTAAATGTAAGCCTCCTTCACATGTTGAGTTGCTGTAAAAGTTAGGTAAAACTTCTGAATGATGATCATTGTGTCTATGAGCTTATTTATAAAAGTCACTTAACAATTACGATATAGACGCTGGGCTGAATTTACTTTAAGTCCCATTTATGTATTTGAACCTGCGTTAAGGTTAACTGACAAAATCAGGTTCTTTACGTTGGTTTTTGTACTGACTGTATGGCCTCTAAGTCTTTCATAAACACTCCCTAGCGCTCTGAAAACCACAATCTGCACTTTTCAGAGTTTCTACAGTAGTTTGGTTTGTCTCCTAAGTTCAATATTTCTTCACCTACTTGACGTTCTTCTTATGCACCTGAACATCTCGCTGTAAAGCATTGTCACCGACTAAATATCTCCACCGCTATATTTTGTTGTTGTTGTTGTTCTTCTTCTTCTTCTTCTTCTTTTTCTTCTTCATTTTTTACTTTTTCTTACATCATCAGAAGATAGCAAGATCTAAAACTAATATAAATCCTTTACGAGCCAAGTGGCCCATGGAGCCGATGCTTATCTCCGGTTTCTGTAGTGTTAAGTGGATGAGAGTGTGCAGATTTTACTGTATGAAGATACGAAAACCTAGCTAAATGTAGTGTTAAGCGGATGAGAGTCTGACACCCAGGACTGGACACTAATCCATCGCAGGTTAGCTTCCAGGAAATGCTGGTACTCATTTACCTACCCCCTAAGGATGGAAAACTGAGTCGGCTTAGGCGGAAAAGAAGGTCACACAAATTATCGAATCTCGGCAAACTGGACCTTGTGGTTGGAAAGCAGAGATCTTACCAACTGCGCCAACCACGTCCGCAAGATCAAGATTCATTAATTGTTCTTATAAAGATCTAGAGCGTATATTTAAAAAATACCATGGTTGTAGTCAGGCATGGTATTAAGATTTAAAAAAATTGTTGTCACTAACTAAAAAGTTGTATAAAGACGTTTCGGTAAAAATACTTTACCTTCTTCAGCGTATTATAAGAGCATATGTATATACCGTAATTGCTAGTTTTAGTGTCCTTGTCAAGAGTAATAGTATTGTTATTAACTGTCACTGTACAGAAACGAAAACGCAGGAGAATCATTAAATTCAGACGCAAGAAACCACGTGATAAGAAAAAGACCGATGAGGAGGTAAAGGAGTTAGACAGAAAAGGGCGGGAAAACAGGAAAGTTATCGGGAAACACGCTTCAGAAACCCGACGAAGCTCATTGGCAGACGAGATTGCTTATGCGAAAAGTGTCATTTTGAAAAGCAAAGATGAAAAAGAAAAGGATTATGTGAACAGCGTGACAAGAAAGATTATTAAGGACTCATCCAAAGACAGAAGACAGTCCTTTGAAAAAGATTTGCTGTTTGCAAAAAATGTCATTGTCGCTTAAACCAGGTAAATGAGAATGGAAACCAGAATGGTTAGGGAAGGGGGAGGGGGGTCGGGTCTGAAGTTTTTTGGGGTATGTGGTACGGGTGGAAATTAAAACTCAACACACAATCACAACCAAAACAAATCTTAACTTTATTGATTTGGATTAATTTATTTAGTTAGTCTATTGGGTGTTTGTAAATTAATTTGGATGAGCACGTGCGTTTGATTGGTCAATAAGTGTGTTTTTCATAGCGCTATAATTCAGGAAAATGTTTTAACCATTATGAATGGTTATATCTCCAAGTTGTGAGGATGTAATTTTATATCATACAAGAAACTTTGCATACGTACTTTGTATATATATCGACGTCTGTCTTATTGTTTAGTGTTGAAATGTCGGCGCATATTTGTAGTTCTATTTATTTCATAAAATTAAATCAATATTCTCATAATCATATCGCTTACGTCATTTTCGTGCTTCATTTAAAGGTCAAATAAACCCAAATCTAAAAATTTTTTTTTCTACCATTTTAAAGCGACGAAATCTTAAACAAAACAATTTAAAGGACATTTATACTAATTTTTTTTTGTGTGAACCGTTAAAAGGAGGAAAAAGTTAAACTTACGAAGACAGCCGATGGCTTTACGAATACGTTTCCGAAATGGCCGCGCGGTTTAAGGGAAGGAATGGAGCTTTGTGACATCGTTGTTGTCTTATTTCTGCATTTCTGGGGGAACTTAACAGTGCTAACTTTGGATTTTTAGTTGTTTTTTGCAGTTTATGGCCACACAAAACTCCATGATTTTCCTCTGAAGTTGACTGTGAACTTGAAACCAAAACATTTTCACATTTCCCACACCAATAATGAAGTCAAAAGTTCTATTTCCGACAATTTACCGACAATTTTCCCGACCGCCCCACGGTCATGAAAGCTAAAAAATAGTGATTTGAACTTTCCTTTTACTCCGCAATGCTTCGTCCAATTCGTTTAAAACTTTAGAATATGTTTATTTTATAATTAATAAACATACTGGACTCAAAAAAGAGAAAATCTAAATTTGAGTTTATTTGACCTTTAAACGTTAAGCTTAATAGATTCCAAAATTTTGTGTCAGTATCCTTATAATGAGCATATCTGTTCAACAAACATTCTTTATTTTTACTTTTGCTTTATGAAATGAATACATATACTTACGACAAACGGCGGTTGCCAGAAATAGCTTGATAGGCTGTTTTTTTGCTCATTATTGAAATTTTCAGAAACGTTAACTCAACTGTAAACGCTGTTAACTCTTCTATATGCTCCAAGAATTTCAAGCTTGAAGACTTCACGATTTGGTTTACCAATCTACTTGGCCATGCTCGAAACTAACCATTACGATGCTGTAAGACTACTGCATTTTGTTCGTAAATCTTTAATTTTGAAGCTCGGCAAATGCAACAAAGTTGCTTACAAAATTAGATTAAGGTCATTTATCATTTCGTTCTTGTTATTTTGCTTTTGTTTTACATGTTTTACATAAAAGAAATAGAAGGGCATTAAGTTTAATTCGCATTTAGAATGGCGAAGGATTCTTCGCTCAGAGCTGATTACGTACCAATTTTTTTGTAATACACCGGCAAGCCGCTTTTTAAGTTCATACTCAAGTTCTGTGGCTTTTTTTGGTTCACATTGTACTCTGTCACCCCTTCTGAAATCGCTATAGGCTCATCTTGATAAACTCCCTCGTAAACATCGTCTTCAATTACAGTTGGGTCAGGTTTTGTTCTTCTGTCGCTGGTAGCCGACTTTTCGAACACGTTGTGAAAGTCCGAACAATCTCTGTCAAAATCTGACAGCGAAGAACTTTCATAGGTTTAATTCACTGTCGAAACCACATTTATATTTATAAGCTGTAAGTTTCTGGCAGAATTTGAAAGTTATTTCTTTAAGTGGAAAATGTGTAGCCGCTTTCGCTTTCAGGAGATTGCCAAATGAACTTCCTTAGTGTGCGTCACTCGACCCAGGTCCCGCCTTGATTGCATGTTACTCCAATGCAAATTCTCGAAAAACGTAAAATTCAAAACTGTTTTAAAAATCAGGAATTTAACTAATCCCAAAATTTTTTTCTGCATGATATTTTTAAAATTAGGTAGAATTTGGAAAACTAATATCAAAACAGGGTTCATCTACACTTTAAATATTTGTACATATTTAAAATTAAATCCAGAGAAAATTGTTCTTTAATTGAATCATTAATTTGAGTTTTTTGTACGTTTCTCGATAAATTGTAACATTCAACGTTAATTAGCAACCGGTTGATCTGGTAGATAAACCACAAACAATGCGTGAATTTGTATGTACTTTTTGTGTATTATATCGTTTATGTTTACATTCAAGAACAATACGGCTTTAAATCAAAAAATTTGAAGCCATTGCTGAGCAGCTTTTTAAGGTGTCTCAATACGCTATAGTTCGACGGCAATTAGTGACAAAACGCCAAAAACGAAAACAAAAACCTTACGTCCGTAATACTTATGATTTCAACAGGAACGCCAATTTTAAGTAATAATAATAATAATAATAATAATAATAGTAATAATAATTATTATTATTATTATTATTATGCACTTTATTTACAAAATAGGGTAACTAGATTTACACAAAGTAATTTTCGTCTTTAACTCTTTAAGATCTTTAACTCTTTTCGTCTTTAGTACATAGTAAACTTTAACTCTCCTTGTCAAGTATATACGTTAATACTTACAGATATCGGAGCGCCGGTAGGTTACAAAACATGCCACTCGGTATCCATGAGATTTGGTTTTTGCCTAAATTTCTAACAAAAGGTTTTACAAGAAAAGTAAATGTTTTCTTACACTGAAAATGTGGATTACATCAAAAACTTTCCTAGTTCCTCTAATTTCTACATTTCACCCTTTCTTATTTAATAGTAACCGCATTGAAAATATTTTCTATTTACAGCTTATCTCCAAAGATTTATTTAACAAGTAAAATCCTCCTGTCTCGCCTAAAGAGTTCTCAGGGTATCATGCGGGCTGTGTAACCCCATCTCCAATCTTCACTTTCATGTACATTTGAGCAATATCATTTTGTTGAATATAGTAGCAAATCGCAGTTTACAGTGACTAGTATACTTTTACCATTAATTTGTATGGATTTCTGAAATCTTGAGCAAAACTCTCGATTAAACTATTTTGGAATGGTGTCAAACAATGTTTTGTCTGAAAAACAAGAGTGAGCTGCAGATTAAAAAAGGAACAAAGATTAACAAAAAGAATGTTAGTTTAAGCACTGCAGCTTTAACAGGCAGCACACATTAATGGAATTGGCCGGTATGTTGTTTTATAGTTTTATTGATATGCAACCGTTCGTCCATGTAGTAATGAGTAATGTGGTATTTGCCGTACGCTCTTCTTTCTTCCAGAAAAATGACGCATTTTCGCTTGCGCAGCCAAGCGCGTGTCGAGAAATGCGAGTATTGTGATTCAGATGAGTATGAATAGATTAAGCCAGATGTCCAGAGAACAATAGCCATTCAGCCCTATGAGCAGGAAATGCCCCGAGTGTTCTATCACGATTTAACACAAAGCTTAGCCTTCTTAATTTGTTTTATAATATAGATTCTACATGCATTTTTTATGTTTTATACTTTAATAAAACAAAGGTTTTTGACCAGTCAATTGGTCCATACCAGATGGTTAGTTTTATAGTGTTTTTAGGAAATTATGATGGCAATTTCTATTTAGATATTAGGAATAATTTTAAAAATCCTATCTCATGTGTAGTTCATGCGTAGTTTTAAAGTCACTTAAGCAGGCGTAATCAGTTAATTAAAGAGTTTATGGTTGCTAATCCGCTACAAAACAGCTTGCGCAATGTTAAATTTTCGCAGCTAAAACTAGAGTGATCATAGTTTCTTCATCATTACAAAGCAAGGTTATAAGTTCATTTTACAGCGACTTTACAGTAAGACTTTATCATCTTCCCAGATCCGTTTCAGGTTAGAGTGTTTCTCTTCGATGTTCGAGTCTTTAAACACAAGTTGACATGTTTTAATTAGCTCGTAATGTTTTTTGCACTCTTTCGTTTCAACACTAAATTCGCTATTTGATCTTTTAAATATTTGTACATATTTAAATTTAAAAAGTCTGAGAAAATCGTTCTTTAATGAATCATTAATTCCAGTTTTTTGTATGTTTTAAATTGTAACATTCAACGTAAATTAGCAACCGATTCATCTGGAAGATCAACCACGAACAATGCGTGAATTTGTATCAATGTGTGTTCTTTTTGCGTATTATATCGTTTATGTTTAGGTTCAAGTACAATACGGCTTTAAATCAACAAATTCGCAGCTATTGTTGAGCAGCTTTTGCAGGTGCTGTAATACGCTACAGTTCTTTGGCAATTTGTAACAGAACGTAAAAAATATGAACAAAAACTCTACGTCAGTTACTCTAGGGATTCCAACAGGAAGCCCTATTTTAAATCGTAATCACCAAACCTCAATTATTCCGCATTTCCTTTTAACTGACACCTCACTTTGGCGTCAATTACACACAGGATTCCAACAGAAAGCCCTACTTTAGATAGTACATAATCAAATCTATTTTTCCTCGGGAAGTATAAGTTTTAAATACTTACAGTTCTTCGAGGAACTTTAGGTTAGAAAACGTGCCACTCGCTATCCATGAGATTTGATTCTCTTCTGAATATCTACAAAACGGTTGTACAAAAAATTTAAATGTTTTCCATTACTGAAGATGTCAAGTAGATCAAAAACGAAAATGCTTTATACATTTTACATTAAGTCCTATTTAAAAATATCAATGTATTTTTTTTATCACTGGAAAAGGACGCTATAAAAATATCCTGCATTCTAACTGGTTTTCATACACTAAGAGCCTATTTTTGATAGTCATCAACTAGGAAGAAATGTGCGTGTCATTTTCGAACAAAAACACTTTCAAGAAGTAAACAGCCCATTCGACCTACAGACTCGAGTTATTGGCTTGTAGACCATTCTTGCTTAAATATCGGGAAATGCAACGAAATAATCAGGAATATTTTTACTCAAACTATGAGTTGCTTTCCCATTTTGAGTATACGCTCATTGCGGAACCACATTACATCTTGAAGTGGTTTGGTGAAACCACTAAAATTGATCTTCCTTCGTAGCTCAGATTGTAAGAATGCTGCATCAGTATCGCAGAGGTCACGGCTCCAAATCCCGTTCAAATCAGTTTTACTGGCCATTGCTTAAACTATTAAAGTAGTTTTTGTCATCATTATCTCGCTTAAACTCTACATATGCTAACTGCACTACTGTGCAAGTGTATACATCAACAAATGAGGCAACAGAAAAATAAAATGCCTTCTATTTTGAGTTCCAAGGGCTGATAGAATGTGAACTGCTTTATTCGCATGGTAATAGTAGAATATTACATTGCTAAAGCTTTTTTTACACGTATAGAAAAAATAAAAGAAACACACAGAAGTAGAACCGTAATTTCTTAATACACTTTTTAAATCTAAATATGTTTGAATTTTAATTTTCGGTAGCATTACGTAGCTGAAAGCAATTTGAAATATATGTTGAAAATATATTAATTATATCGTTATTTTCTATTGTCATCAATGATGTTAGAAGATTATTTTCATCTTCAATGTTGAGATTTATTTTAGTTTTTATCTTGGTTAGAAAATCTGAACGTAAATATATTTGTATTTTGTACATTTAAAAATCATTTGCTTTTCTGTTTCAATGTCTTTTCTCACAATAAACACAAATTCTGTTTTCAGCTGCGACTTTCGCGTTTCCATACCTTCTAACTTTTGTGAATGTTGTTCTTCGCTCGCTATTTTTAATTGCTTTCAGATACAGTTCTTCGTGATAATCCATTTTGAAAGATTTATAAAGATCAAGTTTTCTTGGTTTAGTTAGATTATTTTTCCAGAATTGAATATAAGTTTCTGTCATATTTTGATAATATTTGCATGCATTATTCGTGATCAGTAGTTTTAAAATTTGTAAGTGTAACGGGAGGTGACAGATTTCTAAGAATTGCTTTAAATATTCAGTTACTGAATGGTGTCTTTGAACCCTGCATTCGCAAATGTATCTTCTGCCGGTTGGTCTAAAACGGATTGCGGGCGACCAAAGGGAGCACGCAAAACTAATCTGTTCAACGGTCAGCGGGATATACCGCGCATGCGCCATAT
>JAOBAY020078864.1:0-11037 GCA_025331085.2 Zoanthus sociatus
GGAAGGAGGGGGGGGGGGGGGTCATGGCAAGTGGCCCCCTCGGCACCTCCTCTTACTATGGCCCTGTGAGGCTTGATGCATGAGGCCAAAGCGGCTGTCTACGATTGTAAACTTTCAGATTCCATATTAGTGCATTGTAGTTATAAGGTAGAAAGCCCGCTACCAATCAGAGGCCTTGGTGCCTGTTGGAGCCTTTCCATCTCTATAATTTTGTTGCTGTTTTTTTCTACCTCTGCATACCTATGTCTTAAACAATATATTGCTCCTTCATGATTTCATTGTGTGATCCCGGCCTCCACTTTCTTTTCTATTTCGGTGCCGGAGCAGTTCGTGGTAAAGAATTACAATTTTATTCTCATGATGTGTTAATTGAATCCATCTTCACGTTCTGATTATTTAGCTTACTTGTTATTTTAATCAACTCTTTGTTGAAATGTTTAATCATCAGTGTATAAACTATAGAATATCCCGTAGTTTTGTGCTTTTTTTACAGCGATGATTGAATATTAATTTCAACTTACAGGTGACCAAATCATGTGTTCAAATACTTATACTCAGCGCCGCACTTTAATTTTTTTCAGTTTTTAATATTCAACAAGTATCAGTTTATGTCTTTAACTTTATCATTTGTCATTTTCGTCGTCCAGTGTATTTTAACGGCTCTTTTCTGTTGACATATGGACCTGGAGTTGTTTTTCAGAAAGTCGTTGCAATGAGTAACTACAGAGTACCCCGCAATTATTGTTCATGATTTAATTAACCGCGCATTTGTTGTTAAAGAACCACGAATGCGCGGGAATAAATTACCTGATTGTTGTAGGGTCTTCTGTAGTTAATGTCCGTAGCAATTTTGTATTTGCTCAAAATCCCGCGAACAATGAATCGAAATGGTTGTTTTCGGTTGTTTCAGAAGTGAGTTTAAATGATTTTAATATGTGCAGTCTATTATTACACTGAAACGTAGTTTTCCGAAAGCCAGGGGTTTTTTGGCTACATCCATGTTGCATGTAAAACAAGATTATAAACGGAACCTGTAATAAATTCTACTACTTTCAAGAACTTGCTTAAAGGAGTTTTAAGGGTTGCGAATAAAAGGTATTTTTTAAAATATCTTTTAAAGACTTTCTGAGCTTTAACTTTTAGTATTTTTAAAAAAGAAAAAAAAATGATCACATAACTCTCTTTTCAAGTGTTTTATTAAATCGTACTTTAGAAGGCTTTTGTTTTAGTTGATATCTAGCGGTTTGCATCGCTAAGCTTTGTGCTTTTTCCCACAGGCGATGTTCTTTGCAGACCAGTTATTGTCCAAACAAGGTGCAACAGCCTCGGCGCATTCACCAATACGCACAACCGTTAGGACAGAGCTACCGGTCGGCAGTGGAAGTCGTGCTCGGATAACTTGACTGATCGAGGACTTTATGTATGCTGACTATGTACATAGAATTTCAAACGATTTGGAATCTTGTATATAAAAGTGTTAATTTACTCCTTTTAAACTTAAATTCAATTCTTCCAAAAAGAGATAAATATGTGGAAGCAAAACTTCGTGTATAAAATGTATCCATAACTCCTGTTATCCGTTAAAAGAAGAAGTGGAGATTTTAATATTGTTACCGTGTATTATCCTTTTTAATCGAAATCTATTGTATTTTCTTTAGTTATAGCTGTGAATATATACTCCGGTTGTGCTATGGTCACCAAATATAGCATCAAGTTTAAAAATACCTCATCACATGTGCCGAAATATTGACACTGTCAGAAAGGATTTTTAAAACTTTTTTCGGGAAAGTTCTTAACGAGTTTACTGTTTAACATTATAGGTTTGGTATAGTGGAATGTTGTCAATAAATTGTTAGGATAAAGATTATAATGGTGTTATTTCACTTTCGAGAATCTTCGAGATCAACCTTTACTGCCATTTAAGGAAGCAGAGGTCAATTTCAAAATAATTAAATCATTTGTGAGCACTAAAACCTTTCCAAGAGTTTAAACCAGACGGGATTTTTCGTCACCGGTGAAATAAACATTTTGTGGCGTAATATTGTTCTTCTGAATTCAGTCAAAGACAATATAAGTCTTGGAGTTGGGTCTAAACAGAAATATGTTTAGCCATTGAAAAAGGTTGTCATTACCTGTTCGTCTTTTCATGCAATTTATAGCGTGATGTTTTAGGACCAACAGGGATTGCATTGTTTAGATTGTCTTGTGATGTACGTTAGTTAACCACAGAACGGAAATACTTGCTCCGAACCAAATTTAGCATCTGAGATTTTGCGAATTCAGTTTATCAGTTGCTGTACAAGGCCATGTTATAAATATCATCACCTCAGTTTTGAAGCAATCTCGCGGTATGCTGTTAAGGTATAAGGACTGTCATCTGTATCAGCCTCATGCTCTTCCTTTGACAGCTGCTCGTTGTTTAGTTGATCCCCTGATCCCTCCCCCTCCCCTCTATTTTCAGGTCACCAGTACCTTGAAAATAGTTATTTGATAGTTGAAAATAATACGACATTGGATGAAAAATTGCAGTGTTTCGCTGGCATGCCTCGCACGACTTGGAGTACAAAATATACGGTACACTCAGTGTTGGTTCGGCGCAGCTAATTTACCCTAAACTTAGTTCTATCACTTCATTCATAGAAGTTATAAACTTTTTACTCGAAGCACCATCCGGCGAACTGACCAATTGCCAGTACACTCTTTTTTTTATAAGAATGTTGAGGCTGAAATTGGCCAGATTTTAAGAATATTTGAAGAATAATGCTGAGACTCAGACTTTGTTAAGAATATAATTTTGCATGTTCCAAAAAAAACATTACTGATTACATGTATATGGCAATTGCACTCTAATCCCAAATGACAAAGCCATATACATATCTGTTTTCTTTGAAGCTCTTCAATACCGTACCACGGTCATTTTAAAAGCGGAAATTCCATGTCACCGATATTCCCGAAACTAAGAATATTCGTAAAAATATTTTCAATCTAAAATCGGCCAAAAAATAAGAATATCCAGCCTCGGTCCGAAAAGAAATATTCTTATAAAAAAAAAATGTACCCAATAAGCAGAATGTTTTGACCCCTTTAAAAACTAATGCTGTACAATATACAGGACATCTTTTTTTCTTTTATTCTAACTTGCATTTATGTATGTTTTCCTTCTCTTACGATAATAATATCGTCATTATACTAATTTACATTGTACTTGACAGGCGGCTAACGCCAACTTAAAACAATTGCATGCATGACAGTGACCAACTCAAAAGCTCATCGCTACTTTGGTAAATGTATAGCATATTTTAAAAATATTGTCTCTTATAGTAAGTTTCTATTTGTATCTTTTTTATCATATTATACTGTTTATGTAAAGTTTGTCTTCTGTAAAACAAAAATTTTGAAAAACTTGGCAGACGACATCCACGCGACTCAGCCCTACGATTGTTTCAGAAATACTCGTCATGATGCTTGTAGATGACGTTAGACTTTGCAAAAGTTTCGCGCACCATGTATTCAGTCCAATTTTTCATTTACAGAACGTTTTTAAAAGTTTCTCAAAAGAAAGTGTTTCTCCTGCAGTATAAGTAATTTCCTCTCAGAGAAATTATCCAAAATATAAAGATTGAAAAATCACAGAGCAATCGAAGAATAAAGAACCATCGTTAAGGGCAAGTAGCCAAGCAACAAATTACAAAGATAAATAAAGACGAAAAGCTCTCTTTCAATTAAGAGGTACTCGGGGCAACCTTAATCGTCGTAAGTAATGCTTAATACTCCGGTTACGAGGGATTTGGGTTTGTTTAAACAGTCGGTGCCTAGCCATTAGTTGAAATATGCAAATCTCGAAATTTGCACTTTTCTTGTATTTTAGTGTTCTCCCACGAGTTCGGGCCATAAGTCCATATTCACGTTTTTTTGTAACAACCAGTAAACTTCGCCGAGGCTCATTGTTTTCAATTTTTAGCTGATTCAGCCTCAATTTGTTCTTATTTCTGTGAGCGGTTTGAAATGATGAGAAATCAAAACAAAAAGACAAGGCATTGAAAAACGTAAACAATGCATGCTTATCGTCTGTATTTTGAGATCTCTGTACATTTATCTAATAAATGGAAACGGTGCTTCTGTGTTTTTCCTGAGTAAAGTTTCAAATAGAATCATTTTCACTTTTTTTCAGCCTCAAACTGAGGTTGTACTTAAATTGTTCTTAATTTTTGACCAACCTGATCTTCATTGTTCGTATAAAGTTGTTTTTATATATAAAAAAGAGCGTAAAAGAGAGTATCGCTTAGATCAGCACTATTCAGTCATGTGATGATAACTGCGCTTTCTAAAAATAAACCCAACCAGAATGTTTACTTCCAGTTTAACGACAAGAATGCAAACAGAGAAAGCTTTTGATAAGAGAAAGTGCCTCCCGTCACAGAGAGACTACAAATTTAATGTTCTTTTCAGCAAAAAGTTTATTTGAAAGCAAAAAATACAAGTGAGCGTTGCATTAGTAGTCTGGTTTTTGTAGTTTCAGCTTGTGCTATCGTGCGTGTGTGTTACCCACAATTTTTCAACCAATCGGCTTTGGGAATACACGTGACTCGACAAACATCTTTGTTGTCAGACAATCAGAGTGGCATTAATGACACATACCGTTCCAGACCAACGAATCACATGGGTAAATATTGCTTTATTATTCAAAGCTGAATTTAAATTTGTATCCAAGTCCGTTGAAATATGCGTGGACGGTTTCATAGGTTATCTGCCAAAAGGTTATTTTAAATCGCGTCCTTTGATGGGGCACTATGGAAAATGAGTCCACGCCGAAAGAAGTAATCGAAGATTTATTTAGTCAATTTATAGATGCTGAAGATTGTCCACAAATTCTTAAAAGATTCAAACGGCTCGTTAAAGCTGTTCATATCCATGCGGAGAACCCGCGAGACTTTTACAACGAACTGAAGACAAAGCTGCAGTCGTGGAAATGCAAGTCTTTATGGGACCTGCTTGATGCAAGAGCAAATCAAAGCGAATATGGGAAGGGAAAAATTTCAGAGGAACTTCAAGTTTTAGTGATAGGAGCCGGTCCAATCGGTCTGAGAACTGCAATAGAGATCGCCCTATTAGGAGGACAAGTTGTAGTTGTAGAGAAGCGGACTTCTTTCTCAAGAAACAATGTTCTACACTTGTGGCCGTTCTTACTCACGGATTTTAGATCTCTTGGGGCCAAGAGATATTATGGGAAATTTTGCTCGGGAACAATTGAGCACATAAGTAAGTAAAAGTATTCTGTAGATCTTGATTTCTCGTTTAATAGTGTACTAAAATTAAAATTTAGCAAACAAAATGAGATAGTTAAAACTATTGGGATATAATATGTGGTTAATGAAATCTATAAGTCTGTAAATTGTTATAACAAATAACTTTGGAATTAACGCTGGAAATAAATTCCGTTACATAATGTCACCAGATAATTTCCGCCTGGCACAGTCGCGAGTGTTTTTCGCCGACCGTGTTGCAAACTGAGTGCCCACTGCCACGCAAAAGATTTTTTGTTGTGATGTTTTAATTGAGCTTGGTAAATATTTTGTTATGAAATCACACAACAGCATTTTTATTTTCCGATCTTCATTACATCGAAATATTTTAGGTAGATTTCCTGTGAAAAATGAAATTCACTTTGTAATTCGTTGGCATAATCTCTAACGACCATTCACGCGAGAAGGAAATTTCAAAATTTGACCCTTGTTGAAATTCCACGCTATTTGATATCATCTTGAAACCATTACCACTACACTAGCATGACATAACTGTTGAAACTTACCTCGGGAAGTTCGTTTCTAGGCAGCCAGCGTATTTTGTAGGTAGAATGTTCGACTCACCGCTCTCTTTAGTTGCAATTACTGAATTAGTTGGTTTTATTTTCGCTTAATGTTGATTGATCTTGTATTATAATCTTAAATTTCGTTATTTACCTGTCATTTGTCGTTATGTGCTCTAGATAATTTCAAGAAGTATCATATATTTTAAAAGAAAGATTAAACAAGGCACTCTAAAAGTTGTTTTCAGTTTTTAAAATCTGTATTTCATACCCGGAGGCTTTGATAGCTTTTGTTGGAGAGGAATGATTACAACATGAAGGAAACGAAAGTAATTGCGGAATAAGCAATTTCGGACTATAAAACTGATTCACAATGTTTCTAAATTTCAAAACGGCTAATAAAATTGAGTGAATATTTTCTACAATTAAACGAGTTCATGAAGTTAGGTTTTCTACTTGAATCAATTTAGCGCAGCAGACAATGATCTTGGTATTTTCAGTATCATATTCTTAACCACAAAAATGTACTCAAAGTTTGAGTTAAAGATATATAGAAAGTTGATTTATTTTTGGTTCAGTAGCACAAAATTTGCAGAGGTTCCCCTCAACCGAAAGAAACGAAAGCCTGAATGTTGCTATAAAACAAAATGTTTATTTGAAGATAACTAAAACCTGAACAATATTTCATTATTATGATTATAATTTTATTTTTTAGTTATAGAGATTAAAATGTTTTGAGTCTTTTTATCTGTTCTATTGAACCATTTTATTTAATTCCAACATTGATTCGTTTGCTTAACTTTTTCATTAAAAGAATATCGGTTCTTTGTCATGTCAATTATGGTTTCGACATATCTATTCTTTAAATAAAAACGATAATCGTCCCAAAAGAAGTTCCAAATTTATTGTATTTGAAAAGATGTAAAAATGGAGATATTCAGTAAAATATTCATATATTTTCAAATTTTACAATATTGCGACAGGCCAGTATTTGTCTTCTTCAGATATTAAAAACAACAATTGTAAAAATTACAATTTTTCGATAAACATAGCCGCCGGCGGTTTTGCTGTCTCTGGCCGTTTGAAACACTTTTAAAAGTTAGAATATTAAGATTAATTTTCTCACGAACAAAACACTAAGAGATATACTCATCGACTGATCCGCGGTATGAATGGATTAATGAATTACAGTTTTTTTTTCAAAAAAAGTTTGAAGTTCAAAATGCTTGCGAAATCAATAGCCTTAACTTTTAAATTATATTTTGACCTTAACTGGATTACTCAGATATCTTTCAAAAGCGATTAAAATGTGTTACCAAAAAATTGCCTTTTCTGTCTGTAAGTACTGAAAATGGTTTCAAGTTAAAAAGGTGAAAGTGAGGTTCAAATTAAATTGGAAAATAAATCTAATGTTTTAACTGGGCAGTGCTCTAAATGTTATGCCTTCAAGTTATCACATGACGCAGTGTTTTTTTTAAATCTCTATTTAGCAAAATATTTGGAAAGTCACAAAATGAGTGACTATCTATATAAGAAATTGGACTGTTGCTGCTGAATATTATTTGATATATCATGTTTTATCAGGCATCATCGCATTAAGTATTTTGAGTCCGAAATTAGTGGAAAGTAAAGATAAAAATTACTATGATCACAGTCACAGGAAATTTGTGATTCTTATACAGCAATTTTAAGTGTATTTTTAAATGAATTGTTTTTAAAAAATTTTGGCAGCCCATGTGACGCTGTTTATAGGCAAATATTTAGAGTTTGAGTCGATTGCCCCCGCATATTCTAAACCATGTTTGTTTCACATTTCACAAGCATAGAAAACGTTATCAATTATTTTTTCTTGCACTCACAAGCTTGGCAAAAATCATAATAACTCCACCAAAATGAAATAAACTGAACTTTGTGTCAACGTTGAGCTTATTCGGTGTGCAAAACTTCCCGAGCTAAGGATGGTTTAATTTATCTAGTAAGTTTTAAGTAAGTGAAAGAAATTCGAATCTAGTTTTGCTTAAATTTCTAAAACTAGAATATTCCTCATTCTTCACAATCTTGGTCTTGAAATATTAATAATAAAAATGATATTAATAATAATAATAATAGTAATAGTAATGGCAATATCTAATTTTGATAGTAGATAATATCATGAAAATTATCCATCCTAATTTAAAATAAAAAGTTTCTACATATTGCAAATTAAAGAGTTTTTTTATCTTGGTTTTTCTCTCACGATATTTTAATGTATATAAACAAACGCTATGTGCATGTACTGAAGTTAAATAGAAAATACGAAATAGTTACTGCACAACAGCAAGATTTTCAAGTTGGGTTCAATTCCATGGCTGGTTTCGTTTCCGTAAAGACAAAAGATAAGCATTGTTGCCTTTTGTAATTCTCCCCAACTCTCAAAAAGTGTTTTAAGCTTCTGTTTTCAAACGAGTTTGTTACCAAAAGTTTATAGTTAAGCGTTTGCTTTCTCCGCAGGCATTCGCAAACTACAGGCGATACTGCTAAAGACAGCTCTTATATTTGGAGTAAAGGTGTTTACAGGTGTGACGTTTGATCACATGATTGAACCAACCACGGAAGATGAAGGATGGAAATGTAAAGTCAGTCCCAATCCTCATCCCGTGACGCAGTTAGAGATTGACGTGGTGATTGGGGCCGATGGAAAGAAAAACGTTTTGCCGGGATTCAAACAGATTGAAATGAGAGGTATTTCTTTAATTAGTTTTATCATTATTATCACCATGATAAGAGATCTTCATCACTATCATCGTATATCATATCCATCGCTATTGGCATAATCACTCTGTCGATTTCCTCGATCTGCATTCAGATTCTTGAAGAAATTTGAGGAGAGTGCTGTTGTAGTTGCTCAGATCAGACATCTTCAGATGGTCAGACATCACCTTCTTGTAAGACTATAAGGATGCAAAACCATCTGCTCTGGGTATCTTTATCTTTGCGCTTTAGTATGAATTAAATAAAAGTCTCTATTTTCCTATCTCAGCGAGTATGTTAATGATCAAAGTGTTAAGCGGTCTCTGTGTTTTACTGCGTTTTTCATACCTTAAGTTAGGGACTTTAAAGAGCAGATGACGCGAAATCACTGTTGTTTGATTTTCAAAACGAGCACCATGATGAAAAATATACTTCATCCAAGTTACAACAAATCCGATAACAAAACCCAAGCAATTACGGATATTTTAAAATCAAGGTGTTTTTTCTTTACTTTGTGGCACCATATTGCTTTGCTTTGACCATCGCTCTCCTTCTCGCCGCTTCGTCTTATTTATGATTATGACGATGATAATAGAATATACAGAGAGATAACTTCATGGAAACTGCTCACGTATGCGATTTTTGTACGAGAAGTGATGTATCTGAAATCAAACGAGTGAGAGGATCTTTCCATGCTATAATTTATTTATTTTATACATACTGAGATTTTATTGCTTTTATTGATTCACCTTTAAACTGATTCGCTTTCATTAGAAAAAAATATTACTGAATTCACAAAAACGACCAATCGGTATTATGTTAATAATAAACTTAAACTCAAACATTATAAATGAAAAAATAAAGTTCTCATCAGCTAAAATGGGTCCAATACTAACAATTAGCAAATATCTTAGTAAAGTCAACAAAGTCAGGAGTTTGTCATTGTGCTGCGGGTTGTTCAAACTCTCTGTCTTCAATCATTATGATATTACAACGATACTTGCAGGCTTTCAAGTGACGCCAATGCTAAAATTATCCCTCTCAACCTTTAATGCTCGAAATCTTCGCCATCTTTTCTTCTAACAGCTACAATAAGTTCACTGATATAGTTCTTCTGGTGGTATTTCCTTGACTTTCCTCGCTTCATTTTTGGTTCTCACTGAAACTTAGTCAGGAAACTAACATCTCTTCGTCATTTAGAAAGTGTGCTTTTGTTTTTTTGCCTTTCGTTAAACTTAATAAGTTTTCCTAGCGACACAAATCTACCAGATTTTCAATCATCCTAGCTGGTTGAAAAATTCTTCGAATTCTAAGCTCTTGAAAAATTTCAGATTAAACTACAAAAAGTAAACTGAAATTATTTTATGAACAAAAGAGACAAAACCGTCGAAAACACGAAGATGATTTCCACCTTCGCCATAAAGATGCTCAGTGATTGGACGAAACGCTTTTCTCACGTGTGAGAAAATTGTTTCGCCTCTCTGACTGGCTTAAAAGTTGCGAACTATATTTTCGCAAATGAATGAGCAACAAGCAATTAGAATTTGAAACTGCTACAAAACTTGTGTTTATTTTTTTGTTGTAAAAAAGTATTGCGTTAAGGATTGGTTGTTAAATTTGGTATAAACTTTTTTCTTTTCTTTACCTTTCATTCTATTCCAAACTAATAACAATATTTTGACAATTTATCCAGGAACATTAGCAATAGGAATCACTGCTAATTTCATCAATCATAACGACGAAGTTGAGAAAAACGTTGAGGAGATAAGCGGAATAGCTTATCATTTCAACCCCAAGTTTTTTGATAACCTCAGAGATTTCAAGAATATCAGATTGGAGAACATCGTGTACTACAAAGATGAGACACATTATTTCGTCATGACGGCACTAAAATCAAGTTTACTTAAACGAGGAGTACTGCAGAAGGTAAGCCTACGTTTTCTTTCCTGGAAATAAATATAATACGAATCAATAGATACTGTTTGCATTGTGCTCACTGCTCCTGGAACTCCTGGAAAAACTCCTTGAATTTTGAAATTTTTTTCCAGGGCCCCAGCAGAAGTATCTAACTTATGAATGTATTTTTTTGTGTTTAATGTAGACTCAATTTCGGGATTTTGTCTGTTTTTTGTACCTCACATTTTGCAAAACCGCTCATGTTTTTGGTGGTGTAGTTACTCGTTAGGTCTTTTGCAAGGGAGAATTTGGGGTTGGGTCCTGGAAAAATAAATTTTCTAACCTGGAGAACGCCTGGAATTTTCTTATTACCTGTCAGTGAGCACCATGTGTTTGCTTAACTATTAAGCTTCTGGTTGTATATAGTTCCATCGTGCAGGAAAACATTGTAACATGGTAAATTATAGCGGCTAAACTAATAGCTCTTATTACAGTTGAGTACGCCACTCCACAAACCAGCGGTATTTCAATGAGTTTAGCATCAAAACGAGTCTATCGGGTCAATCTGACACGAAACTTGACCCGACAGACTCGTTTTGATGCTA
>JAOBAY020078874.1:0-11037 GCA_025331085.2 Zoanthus sociatus
CACACCTGACTTGTAAGGTGTGCAATTTTTTGCACGCCTACTCTTATTCTTAGTGAGAGGCCTGGTTTATCGCCTTTATCTGAGAAGACTTGAAGGTCTGACCATTTGCAGATATTAGAGCAAAGGCAGCACCTTCTCAATTATTTTAAGACCCTGAGTGCTGGTCTGGCTGGGAATCGAACCCGAGCCTCCCGCACGATAGACTGGCACCTTACCAACTAGGCTACTGTAACCAGGTAGTGGTTAAGGTATGGTTTTGGGTTCTCCCTTGAAATGCTTTTCCGGCAGCTTCAGTCTCTCAACAATCTATCAAAGGACTTAAAAGTCCCCACACAATTGTTGAAAACAGCAGGGCAGTGATCCCAGTTTTGTGGTTTTTACTGAGGTCATTTACAGTTGTATGAAGTATGTATTTGAGCTACTGTTACAAATTATCTACTGTAAGACCCTCAACTATTAAAACTCTGTACATTCATTTGTAAAGAGCTCGAAGCTTTAACAATAAATGCTACTATGTAAAAATTGTAACAGTAATTTTAGCCATTTAAAACAATGCAGCCAATAACTTTGACTCTTGATATGCATTCGCAAAAATTGAGTCTGATACAAAATGTGAAAATGAATCCCAACTGTGGGTGATGCTGTTAAAGAGCAAACAAATGAATGTAAAAAGTGTCAAAAAGGTGTTGAACCAAAATCAGTTTTGTTTCTGACATGGTGGCATGCTGTGAAAAATGGTGTCAACTATCACATTTTGCTGTTGTGTCGGGTTCAGTTCACGTGCGAACGCAAAGGAAGTGAGAGATAAGGGACGTTTTACACTTCATTGTTTATATAAAAATTTAAAATGCACATTTGAACAAGCTAAAAATCCGCAGCATTCTCATAGCCTTGGGATATACATGTTATTATTATTATTTGAATCAAATCTTGAAAACAACTTCAAATGAAAAAACGCTAAATATGTATACAATATTGGTAGAAGTAAAAGCTGTTCAAACTTAATTTGTCTTGGATGTGTTAAACTTACCTTTCTCTTCTTGTCGCCTCCCAGCTCAAAATGCTTGCATCTCTTCAAGGGGACTTGCTTGCGATACTTGCACACTGTACACTCCATTCTCAACACAATTTTTTTAGTTGTTTTGGCCTAAAACAAAACCAACAAGCAGTAATCAGTCAGATTTTAGTTACAGGCAAAGAAAAGGAACCAAAAACAAAGTACATCTACATTTGTGAAAACTTAATGCTTGTTTGATGTAAAAGGGAACCATGGCTGCCCAACAATATTAATCTGAAATTATGGTTTTTAGTTGGTTTTTTTTTTACTGATATCTACATCAGCAGCTTCAATTTGATAATTCTCTGTAAACAGTTCATGCCAACCGATTTGTTTGGATCATTGAATTTCCTGTGGGCTGCTACCTTGACATAAATGCATTGCATAGCCAGACCCCCACTCGTTCATAGCTATTGTTTTTATCAAGAGCAGAGACTGGCATTGCAATGGAAACACATCCCGTTTCAAGATGGCAGCTCAAAGGAAATTCAATGCAGGGTTTTCAGTTTATAAAAAAAGTAGCAGGAGGGAAACTAGAAGTAGCCAGAGCTTGAGTACGCTGTCTAAAATCCACTACATCAACTCATACTGTGAAATACCAGAGCTACCCGGCGCATACAATCAAAGTAGCCAATGACCTGCACCAGGCGCCGGCTACTTTTGAAAACCCTGTCAATGATCAAGACAAATTCCTTGGCATGAACTATAAATAGAGAATTAAAAAATTTGAGCAGTTGATGTCGATGCAAGTCAAAGAAAACTCTTATTTGAAATTAACATTGTTGAAAGGCAAGTAGTAACAGGTGGAAAATAAAAAAAAAGTTAAACATAACAATAGTAAATAGCTGAAAGAGAATCTTTCATTAATAACACTATAAGTTAAAACACCAAGATTAAAGGTTAAATTCTGCTTTTTTCTGCAGCACATTTCATTATGACCTTTGTGTTTAGTTCTTCCAAAGTTATTAGAGTTGACTGGTTTGGAACCTAGAGGAGTTTCTTTGTTATATGTTACTGTTCTCCTTTTCCCTATTGAAATATGACATTGGCCGTTTACACACTAGAAGACGAACAAATTGTCTAGATGGACAAATCGTCTGACAAATTGTTCGTCTAATGTAAATTCGAGACGACCAAATTGGAAAAAGCTATGGTCAAACCTCCCACAATTTTACCGCTTTTTTGCTAGTTGCAGGTCCCTAACGGCCAACAAACTTGATATTTGTTCGTATTTGTTCGTCTAGTATGAATTTAAGACGATTTTTGGTCAACTTGTTCGTCTGGACGAACAAGTCGTCTGCGTTTGTTTCTCTACATAGACAGACAAACAGACAGACAAATTTAGATGATTTGTTCGTCTGAAAATTTGTACATCCCGTTTTCACACTAGTTGATTTGTTCGTCTCAGACGATTTGTCCGTCCAGACGACTTGTTCATCTTCTAGTGTGAAAACGGCCATTGACTGTACACAAATTACAAAAGGTTATAAGATAAAAATGAGCAAACAGCCAATAGACTAATGAAGCATCACACCTAGAACAAAGATCCTAACTGTGACTGTGCCCACATGAAGCAAAGAAACACTGTAATATTCTTTGTAGCTTGCCAGGTTTCCTAACCAGTCCATTCTAACAATTTCAATTCTTCTGCTACCAAGGTGCATGGTAGAAAGTGAGGGAGATTGAAATATTGTTTAACTGGTTTTGCTAGTGCCAAATCCTTTTATTTGAACTATCCCTAAGGTGTTCAACAAAGCGGTGCCTAATTTTTTACCAGATTTTTTTGCACTCTTATTAGCAACTCCATGTACAAACCCTAACTTTTCATCCATTACCTGCTTGACCAACATTTTATTTAAACTTAACTTTTATTCACTTCAAGGCAGTAGCTAACAAATTAGATATAACATTTTAACCTTTCATAACAGTAAATTGAAAGCTCCTAATTAGACAATAAAGGAACTCCCGGGGGATAGCGGTGAGGAAAAAAGGTTGAATTTTTATATATACAAGTACACTGAGGTTTATACTGCAAGCAAAAAAAAAACTGGCGAAAATTTTCTTAATTTAGTACCTCTTTACGTAAACAGTTAACAGTTCCTTTTTATGTGAATATTTAGAATTTGTCCATTGGTTCTAATAACAAGAAATTGAATATACTGACGTTAATAATTCGTAATCAAGGACAAATGAAAAGAAAAAGACTCAAACAGACCTTCTTGTGAAAAACTGGCTTTGTCTGACCACCATAACCAGATTGTTTTCTGTCGTAACGCCGTTTTCCTAAAATAAAAAAAAGTTGCTAAAAACTGTGAAGACAGCTGCAGTGTTTAAATTTGAAAAAAAAACACTAACCTTGAGCATACAAGCTAGCTTTGCCTGTTTTGTACTGGGTCACTTTGTGAAGAGTGTGTTTGTGACACTTATGTCGGCAGAATGTTCTCCGTTGTTTCGGAACGTTCACCTGAGTTAAGGAAAAAAGAATTAAACGGCTAAGAAACAATACGAATCTATTACATAATGAGTTGAATAAAAGCGATTTTAAATTGGAGATGAAAGAAAACTACTTCGGATTCTTACTACAACCATAAACTTACCATGATGTTGATACTGCTCGAACGAAAGAGGACTTAAAAACTTCGCTCCCAGGAATATGACCAACCGGAAACACGGTCATGCTAGAAACGAGGCAAAGGCACATTTGCCAGGCATTGCCGGGTTTCATGCCAAGAGAGCCTGGGTACAAGTCTCTTAAATATAAAAAGAAAGACCACAGTATAAATAGCAAAATCCCAAAGTTTGAGGTTAAACGGGTCAATAGTTAACGAAATATAGCAGATTTTAAGATACAAGAATTTCTAAAGAAATGTATGGCAAAATGGCGGCCGGAATCTATGCGAAGAATTGTCCGGGGGGGATAGGAAAATACTTTCTTGATTTTTTACAGTCATACTACCAACAATGATTTGTCTACTTTTGGGAGTTTCTGTCAAAATGTCGTTATCAGATTCAAGAGGAGAATGATTTGTCAAGGCGCATAGTTTATCCTTCTAATGGCTTTCCTCATTATGGAAATATAAATAGAAAAGCTATCAAAGTCTTGGAAAGGAAGAGTATTTGATATGTAATAACACTGATAATATTTTTTTCAAATGAGGGGTCTAATGGCAGAGAAACTTTTTGCAGTGTAGGGAAATTCTTTTGTGCCGTTGATTGCTTTCTCGAATTATGTTTTTTAGTTTTCAGAAATCACCTTCGAAACATTACATGCAAAAAGTTTTTTTCTTTGTTTTACAAAAATTGTTTCCTTCAAATTAAACCTAACGACGAATGAAGTTCACATATTAAATTTAACTGCGGGATATAGTTAACCGCGATACACTCTCTATCGTGAGATGCGTGGGTCGTAAACAACCATAAACAATCTCGTTCCCAGGGTCCTCTCTCTTCTCTCTCTTTCTCCCGACGAGGTGGAAGAGGAAAAGACCCTGGGAACGAGGTTGGGTTGCACTTTGTTACTGTGATTGACAACATTTGACATTACAAATGTTTCATTATAAGATGAAAACAGTGAATAAAATTGTTATTGTTAACTTTAGAAAAAACACTAATTAGTGTTTTGTCATCTAGTCGAGAGACTGAAGCCTGTCATTCAAGTTGTTTCATTTTGTAGGACCGCAAATTAATATCAAAACGTCTTCAACTAGTAGTCGTAAAATACTAGGCAGGGGGTGTTTCCAAACAAACTTTTTGTTGGTTGTTAACTGCAGCGTGCATTTCATCCTTTCATCCGCTCCACTGAAGAAAGAATAAAGTCTCATCCCATTAGATACGAAAAAAATGCAAGGACTACATAAATTCATAAATTATTTTAGGCGTTCTCAAATAGAATTTTAACCATGTTTTATTGCGTTCCTCGTTGGCACTTAGTGAGAAACACATGCACACCTGGTTTTATTAATGAATGAAAACAAACGACACATTTCAATTTGAATTTGGTATTTTAAGATTTGTTTGGAAGAATATATTACGCACTATATACCCCCTTGCATTAATTCTGAGGAAGAAATAGGTTTTTGCATAAATATGCCTCGAAGTCAAAATTTCAAATACAATTTCAAATTGAAATGTGTATTATTTATTTATTGAGGCTAAGTAAAAGTATTCAAAAACAGTCGTGCTTTTGTACTATGTGATGTGAGAATATACCGACTTCCAGCCCACAAAGTAGTGTTATCAGTCTGCTTTAGTATTGCTCGCGTGTACTCTTTAATGTACGTTTGAATTGAATTGAGGGTAATGCAACCAAAGCCATCCTAAATTGTACGTACGATTCTAAACATTATCTTTGCAGGAAATAGTGCAAAAAATAAAACATAATTCAACACTAAACTATAGGGAAATTGATTCTTCTATTGATTGATTCTCGACACTCTTTCAGAAATACTGTGAATGAAAAGTGGAATCAACCTTTTAGCACCGTTCTTGACATTTTCAATGGGCTGTAGATTGACTAATTAAAAATAACCCACTGCGAAAGTTTAAGAATAAATTACAACAGATATTTATTGTGTATCCTCAAGAGTTGATTGTTTTTGAAATGAAGCATTTCAATAGTAATAATTGTTTTTATATAAATATAATGATAAAAGCGATTACAAGCATTTTTTTATAAGAACAATTTTTAATAAGAACAATATGAGGCTCATATTGGCCGAATATTAAGAACAATTTGAGAACAAGTTCAGCCGGCAGAGGCTGAAATATAGTGAAAATGTTTCTAGTTGAAACCTAACTGAATCTTGTTATTCACGTTAGTTCGCAATATAATGTGCACAGTAAAAACACTATAGCACTGTTTTCCATTTATTATTGTATTTGCTATTCTTCCAAATGACAAACGTATTCATGTAATAGAGAGATCTCAAAATACAGACGATCAACATTTCAATGTCTGTTTGTTCTGATTTCTCATCATTTCAAACCGTTCACAGAAATAAGAACAAATTAAGAACAAATTGAGGCTGAAGCAGCCAAAAAAGTAACAGCAATTGAGCCTCGATAAAATTTACTGGGTCTTATAAAAAAAGCGTGTTTATCTTGAATCTGATCGAGCTATGCCATGCTAATGAGGTCTAAAAAGCTGAAACAGCTGTCCCAGATTTTTAAAATTCAGGCTCACTATTTTTATAATAGGTTTAAGGGGTAATACCCGCAACTATTAACGTGAGTTTCTTGATGAATAATGTTCATATTAGTGGCTTCAAGTTAGATTCTTGTAAGTACGTGCTTAGCATTCTTGAGGTAAATCATTACGACTGTTGCCTTTGGACTGCACGTGAATCGGTAAAATACATTTTTGGTACACTGCTAAAAAACTTGAAAATGTTTTTTTGCGAATGTTTTTAGTGCAGCATTTGATAGTGCACGTCCAACATGGCGCAATCGGTAAGTTTTGAACTTTAACCTTCATCATACCATTACGAGACCGCTGTATAGTGTTGTCAACTGTGAAGTTACATTTAAAAATATAAACCTTGCAGTAATGCACATATTAAAATGAAAACTTCATGTACTCTTATTTAGACTCACAGTATCTGCACCTGTCTCAAAAATACAGCGTATTTCAAAAGTTGTTCTTTTAAAAACTATCAAACTTATCGACTCAAGTGAGACTCGCGATCGCGGGGAACTTCTAACTTTTTTAGTTTTATGCATAAAATGTTGCGTAATCGAAATAGAGATTAGTCAGTAATTCCAAAAATATGTTTAAACCAAAGTCCTCATCCCTAGCTATAGTTGTAGAAAAGCTCTAATGTGAATATGGCCAGCCATCAAACTTGCATGGAAGCATTTAGAAAAGGAATTAGAAAGTAGCAAGTCTCAACATTGTACGAATAACTTGGTTACTTGAAAATCTCAAATCCTTTAAATTAGTTCTAGCCTTATCCCAAAAATTAGACTTTCTTGTATAAAAAATGTATATTATTTTTAGATATTCTAGGGAACACAAACCAACTAAGATGATATATTATACTGACTTTTGCTTGAAAATGGTTTTTCCTCTGTCGTTCTAACATCGTAAACCGTTACAATAAATCTATTTAATATTTACAATTGTAATTCGCAATTAACAGGTAACAATTGAAATTTAGAGATAAATAAACCGCAGTTGTAATAAAGTTTTTTTTCGTAAAGTTCAATTCAGCGACACTTTGCCGCAGTGACCTCTATAAGTTTCAAGAATACTTTCAGCCGGATAAAGCGATACAAGATATGGGCGACATAAAAACATATACTACGGTTAATCATTTTGAAAAAATTCGAACTGCAATACTTGCAAAGCAAGCTGCCTTTTAAAAAATCGATCGGGGTCCAAACGTCATACGTTTTCGCGGTGGAATATTTACAAAACAAAAAGTCATTATTTTGACCCAGAACTCATCTTTTATGTAATCATACAGAACAGACCGGTGTTCCACGTATGTACGTAAATACATCGCCGATTAATTTCATTGATTTATGGTTACAATAGCAGTGAGCAAGTTAGTTTGAGTTTTTGTCCAAAGTAGTTGTTTCAAAGTTTCCTGCGGGTCTCATTTTTATGAAATGAATTTTAAACAATCAAAGATCTCACTTAACTGAGATCCGAAGACCGTTCCGTCAACTAATGTAAGTATATCGAAAAAAGACATTTGCACGCTTTTCACAACAGACACAAGTCTTTTATCTCAAAAAATTTTGCACGTTTTTATATTTTAACTTTTTTGTTTTGTTTTAAGTACTTAATGAACTTTCAGTTTGAAAATGAAAATGCAAATAGCTCAGTCTTTGATAATCGCCGACTCTAACCAAATGTAAATGCGGTTTTATAACTTCGATTTATTAGCTGTTTTATATGAACTCTTAAATATTTTTGAATGTTTTACTTTATCCTGAACTCTATCACAGTTTTTGTTCCACATTAAGACAGGTTTTTTTCTTGAACTCTCGCATTAACGTTTTTTACAGGCATAGTCGGAAAACATGGAATGTCGTTTTCTTTTACTGTTTTCCATTTGCAGTCTCCAAGAGTGGAGTTTTGGAAATTTGAGGTAAGTGCAATAAAAAAATGTGAAGTTTGGTTCAATATTACATCACTTTATCTTTTTTTCCTGAAGTTTTAATGTACACAAAAAGTAAAGCCTACTGCAAACACAAAAGTATTTTGCTGGTTTTTGGTTACTATGGTAACAGTAGTAAATTCTTGCAGCTGTAAGCCTGCGCCAAAGTAGACAAAATGCAATAGACTAGTGATTTCAGTTGAGAAAATGCATTCACGAGCGATTCCAATGTTTGAGAAAAGCACGCCATAACGTGAAATCTGTGCTGATTACCAGTAGAGAATAAAAACGTTTTGAAATGTAAGGTCACACTGAGGCAGCGTTACACGTAGCCGGCTATTTTTGTAAACGTGCTTTAGGTTGTTTGGCAGGCTTGATTTTCAAATTTTGCTCAATTTGTTGAGTACTTGCCAGGTTTTTAGAAATCTGATGTTCAGATCATTCTCAGTGAAGGCAATATAGCTACCAAGATATCTGATGATTTTCCCGTCTAGACTTCTCATGCCTGTGCACTGGGTGCGCACGCACCCCTCAACGGCCGTAAAGGTCCACAAATTCCACTCGATTATAAAAGTAATGAATAACAAAATAAAGTTTATTATGGAAAATGATCATTAAAGCATACTTAGAAGCACTTTTATTTACTTGTATACAATATCAATAATAAAATGAAATAAAATCCAATTTGTCAGTTTCCATGCTGTAAAGGAGTGACGTTGCATCGTTTACGTTGTCAGCTAATACGTGTGCATACTGAGTGAGCATCAGCAATTTTCTTATGTATATAAGGTACAATGGTAAGAATAGGGGGGAGGAGAGGGAGGGGCATTGAGTTGTAGGTAGGGAGAGTCATTAAGGGTAGTTAAGTAGAAATTGGTGGATGGGGAATGGGTGGAAAATGAGGAGGGCGTTTTCCAACTTCTTTTCTAAAAACCCTCGAAATAATAGCGTTTTTTAGGCAGCTGATAAAAATTGATATAGAAAAATTAAACGGAATTTAAAACATTAACTGGTTTGACAAAAATTAATTGGTTAAGAAAATCTGAACCAAGGAAAAAACTGAATCACAACATGTCCATCAGGTGAACGAACCATGGACCGGGTGATTTTTAGAACATTGTGGAATCCCATGTGCAATTAGTATTTCTTTTATTTTCCTTCAATGATTGGAATCATTACTGGCTAAACAATTTATTATTAGGGAAGAGAGTTGCTGAAAGGTTCTTGGATTGTATGTCTTGCAGGATTAGTGGAATGGAAGAATCTTGCCTGATGTTAATCTTTTGAAACGGAAGCCATTTTGATTTTTCAGTAGAATCGGATCGATTTTTGGTTTTGTTCTGTTCAGTAACATTAATGCAGAGTGTGAGTCTGTTTGTAAACAAAAATATTTAATCTCACAAAAGTTTCTAACCTATAATTTCAACTATCCTGATGTAGAAAAGACGACAGCCAGTCAATTCTGGTGCCCGTGAACAATGAGTTAAACACACCAGGCCAGAACGTGTCCCGACTGTTGGACAATGTGATGAGAAGATACGACAAGAGAGTTCACCCTTACTATGGCGGTACGTAGACTCGCTCGTTCAAACGTTAAGGTGGTTTTACACGATCCAATTTTTAATGCGACTTTTCGTGCAACGATGTTGCGTTAAAAGAAGGCGTGACATGTTACACGAGCCAACTTTCTAAAAATTGTCATATTGTGTTAAAATTTTATGAAACCATTTCAAAAACTGGCAACGCGTTGCCAAGCAAAACATTGCGGAAAACGTCGGCTCCGGTACCATGTTACACGACAATCAACTTTAACGCAACATCGTTGCACGAAAAGTCAAGTTAGAAGTTGGCTCGTGCAACACCACCTTTAATCACAAGAGAGGGCACTTCTACGATAGCATTAGGTTTGGCTTAAATTTATGGGTATAACGTTGAAAAACAAAAAGAATGTTGATGGACTTTTAGTAGTTTTAGTAGTGTAAAATAACTTAAACATCAAGGGTCAACGCAGCTTACTGGCTAAACAATTAATTATTACGACTTTATTTCTTTTGCCTTATGAATATCATTACTCTTGAATAATTATATCTTTATTAAATTCAAACTGTATAATTATAACTAACATGCCTCAATGGGAAAAAACTGCATAAATATGTTTTTACTTTTAATTGTAGTGAAAGCTTTGGAAGTCAGTTTGGACATATTGATTTTATCATTTGGAGAAGTTAGCGAAGCAAATATGGCAAGTATTTTTAAGTTGTGAACGCTAATATCAGTGTCAATGACGATAACAACGGTGATCGCAATATTTATGAAAATAGTGATGACATGTTAATAGTAATAGTGATGGTAATAGTGATCGCAATAGTGATGGTAATAGTGATGGCAATGTTAATAGTAATAGTGTGGGTAATAGTGATGGTAATAGTGATGGTAATAGTGATGGCAATAGTGATGGCAATAGTGATGGTAATAGTGATGGTAATAGTGATGGCAATGATGATGGCAATGATGATGGCAATAGTCATTGGAATAGTGATGGCAATAGTGAAGGTAATAGTGATGGTAATAGTTATGGCAATGATGATGGCAATGATGATGGCAATAGTGATGGTAATAGTGATGGTAATAGTGATGGCAATAGTGATGGCAATAATGATGGCAATAGTGATGGTAATAGTGATGGCAATAGTTATGGCAATAGTGATGGCAATATTGATGGCAATAGTGATGGCAATGATGATGGCAATGATGATGGCAATGATGATGGCAATAGTTATGGCAATAGTGATGGCAATATTGATGGCAATAGTGATGGCAATAGTGATGGCATTGATGATGGCAATGATGATGGCAATGATGATGGTAATATTTATG
>JAOBAY020078885.1:0-11036 GCA_025331085.2 Zoanthus sociatus
TCATGTTTGAGTGTAAAGACTTTTTATACTAATCTGAATAATCATATCCCCTTTTGAGGTCTGCACAAATTTGAGCTCTAAAACTTCAAGCCAATAACTTTGAGCAAAATTCTTTAAAAACAACTTGTATGTAAAATCTTCTGTGCAGTGAGAATTCCAGAGCCTAATCTTGCAGCCGAGAGCATTTACATTTTAAACTAACACAGAAATAATTAAAAATCCAGATGAAGAAAGAATCCAAATCTGTGTCTTCGATCGGCGGACAGCCATATTTTTTAAAGAATGGCATGTGGAAGCTGGGCACTAGTTACCAGCTCACCTATTTCCCTTCCAATGTATGTGTACGTGAGCTTTTTTTCTGTATAGATATTTGCAAGATTGTAAACAAGGATCATACAAAGTGAATTAATTTTTACTTAACTTCTGTTGCATTTAAACGTACGTGTAGATCGACCGTTACAAACATTTAAAATTCTCACGTGCTTGATCATTCAAGTCTTCAATCATTCTTCGAAATGAATCTAGGAGAATGGAGATATCATGTCTACACACAAGTCTCTGAAATAGATAGCCGTTTTAAACATGAACAGAAGTGCTACTTTACTCGATTATTTTTTTGTCTGCAACCTGGACTCGTCTAACTGGTAACGGTCGGTTGACTTGGTTACAGAAATCGAGAATGCCCATTTCATAAAGACGCTTATCTTTATAAAGAGTTGTGTTTAAGAGTCTATAATTTCAGCCGTGAATTTGGTAGTCGAGTGCAATTTGTTTGCTTTCTTAATGAATATATAAGATTGATCATTTGATGGTATATCGTCAATAAAGTGTTGCTTCTTTCTACGATTTGGGTTTCAATTTCATACATGAATACCCATAAATTGCGAAGACGACAGTCATTTTTGTACGAGAAAGGTTTCTTCTAGAAATTGTTTGATTACCTACCAGCTGACTGAAGTAGTTGATCAACAATTGGCGATATTCTTTCAGTTTCATTCGGGCCATCACAATCTGTATCATCGGCCAATCTACTGGTTTTAAATTTGGGTTCTTATAAAACGCATTTGTTGATTTAATATTCACACTTTGATACTTTTCTTCCTGTTTTATTTTCAAAGCACTATTGTTGTTCAACATTTGCTTTAACTCTCGAAGTTGTTGCAACGATTCAAACTTATTTATGCACATTGATTTCTGTAAAATTCGTTTTAAGCTGGCAGCTCGTTGCTGACCATTGTTTCTGCATTTGAATTGTTGAAAAGTTTAGGACTTTTGGTTGCCATCGTTATGATTTATGTTTTGAATTTTCGATCACTTCATGATTTGTAATATACCATTTATTTGTTTGTCAAGACTTTTATTGTAATTTGAATATTGTAATCATTTTCAACTTTTGAATGCATTTTATTTGATTTGAAATTAAATGACGTATTAAAACTCTTAACAAACTATATCTAACAACTATCCCCCTTATGGTCGGTGCCTAGCACTAGATATATACCTCGAAGCAAATGTTTTATTCTATGTTTAGTGCGCGAAACTTCTTGTGATAATGTCTGCCTTCTTGTTTCTTGCCGACATGTAAAATTTCTTGAGGCTCTTGTTCAATTCTGTTGGAGTCATTTCCTTGATAGCGGTTATACAAAAAACACATTTTGTTGCTGAAACCATGCTGCAAAATTTGTTAAGCTTTGTATTTTTCTTTGCATGTTTTGTTTACATGGCCTCGCATGAGTAGAAAAGTTTGTAAACAGACAAATATCGTAAATTTAGTAAACAATAGAAACTGCTGTGCTGTTAATTTTAAGCGAATAAGAACTTTACATGAAACACTGAAACACCACCTTTTGTTGCCGTTTTTGTGTTTTTAAAAAGTAGTTCCTTTCTCGTTTATTTTATAAACTTCTTCAGAAACTGGAGCACAACCACGGGAAGTGGGCATAATCATTTTTTCACAGTTGAGTGACTTAGGTGAATAGCGCAGGATATTCGGTGTTTGATGAACCAATCAGAGCGCGTGGAAAGTGCTATTCACCTACTAGGTTGATACTAATCTTGGATATCGCAAGTTACAGGAGTCAATCAGACCGTGCAAAAATGGATATCGGTTGCTTGATAAATACTAGTTGCAATATTTGTATACTTGTAAAGAAACATTAAGACTTTTTTAGTTTCATTGGTTATAGTATCAAATTCTACTTTTAATCCCTTGTAAGTAAATTATATTGGTCAAAAATAAATTCTCAGTTAATTTATATACTTAATTTATATTTATATAATTTATATGCTTTATGTACTTTATAAGAATATCAAGGCTGATATTGGCCAAATTTTAAGAATATTTTAACAATAATGCTGAGGCTCAAATTTCTTTTCAATATAATATTGTATGTTTGAAAAAAAAAACATTACTAAGTACATGTATTGCAGTTGCATTCTAATCCGAAATGGCGAAGCCATATACAGATCTATTAACCTTGAAGCTCAGTCATTTTAAAAATGGAAATTACATGTCACTGATATTCCAGAAACTAAAAAAACAGAATATTTATAAGAAAATTTTCAGCCTAAGATCGACCCAAAAATAAAAATATCCAGCCTTGGTCCGAAAAACAATATTCTTAATAGAGCTGAAAGCAATTGTAGAGATGCACACAATCTTTTTGTAGGCATCCTCTTGATGAACAGTTAACTATTAAATTGCTATTTTTTTCAGCAGCTTTATAGTTATTTCTGTTTAGATATCTGTTTTTAAAAAAGGAACGTATTAAATATTAAATGTTTCTATAACGTTTATCCCAAGGATCAGCAGAATTGCTATCTGCGCATAATGAGAATCAAATTGAGAAAGATGTCATTTTAAAAGAAATAGCTTTCCTTTTTTAAAGTTGAGAATTTTAGTAACAAAGTGTTTTTTTATTTGACAGCAAAGTGTGTGCAAAGTGTTCCCCTCCACCAAAAGAAAGTGAGATAACAGAAATTATTATTTAACAGCAAGTGTGTAGCTAGGCGAGAAGACCTAAAAGAGTTCTCATGTCTGTCCAGGATTTACGAACAATAAGACAATGTGTACTTTTTAAAATTCCTCAAACACTTTAAAGTTTTAGTGGGAAATGAGTTAATTTGTTCATTTTAAAAAATTTTATATGATTTTTTCACATATTTTTTAAATTTATAAGTTCATTTCATTTTTTACATTTTAATTAAACTATTGAATGTTTTTACAGCATACATTAATATTAAACTTTTTATTAGTTAAAATATTTTATATTTACATTTGAAATAAAAAAATGTATTACAACTATATTGAGACTTATTTTGCTAAAAGCTAGATATCATACCCAATTCCAAGATCGCTTTAAATATCAAAACAAAAAATATAGAATTTCATATCAACTGTCAAAAATAGTTTCAAAACAGGTTAAAAATATGTTAAAAATAGGTTTAAAAACTATTTAAAACCTATTTGAAACAATTTTTGAAAGTTCAATTTCCCTTTTTCCATGATTTAAAAATAGGTCACAAATAGATTTTAACTAGCTTAAAATACCTTTAAAAATAGCTGAAAACTATGTTAAAAATACACTTTAAATAGCTATTTTATGAAAATAGTTTCAAAACAGGTTTAAAATATGTTACAAATAGGTTAAAAAACTATTTAAACTATATTTGAAACCTATTTGAAACAATTTTTAAAAGTCCAATTTGCCTTTCCTGTTATTTAAAAATAGGTTCCACATAGATTTTAACTAGCTTAAAATACCTTTAAAAATAGCTGAAAAATATGTTAAAAATACATTCTAAATAGCTGATTCTTAAAATAGTTTCAAAACAGGTTAAAAATATGTTAAAATATATTTAAAAACTATCTAAACTATATTTAAAACCTATTTGAAAATATATTTATGATTGGATTTGTCACTTTCTATGTTTTAAAATATGTTAAAAATAGAATCAATAGCTATTTTGACTATATTTAAAATGTATTTGAAACTATTTTTAAAAGTCAGGTATCCCTTTGTCAATGTGTTAAAAATAGGTTCCAAATAGATTTTAACTAGCTTAAAACACCTTTAAAACTAGCTGAAAAATATGTTAAAATTATATTTCAAATAGCTATTTGTATTCTATTTGGCCAGGCTCCTTATAATAGATTTTAAATAGATTAAAAATATGTTTAAAATATAGTTTAAAAATAGGAAATAAATAGATTAAAAATAGTGTTGAGTTTGGTAAGGGTAGTATATTATAGTTTCCAAACCTTTTAACCAATACACTAAGTTATTTATCTTTCAATTTCCACTAACTAATACTAAGACTTGTCCATCAACCAACCAGTAATGATCACACAACTAATTATTTCTCTGCTTTTGATCCACCACTCCAGAGCAGCTAAAGAAGCTAATTAAAAATATGTTGCTTTATATTTATTTATTTATTTATTTATTTATTTATTTATTTATTTATTTATTTATTTATTTTACTTTATTTTCTTTCTCTGGTCCCTTAAAAAACAATTTAATCACAACATCATAATACAGATGTAATGTACCTTAAAAATGAAATGTGGAGACTCTCTCGCAACTTCTTCAATATCCATTCCTCCTTTTGGACTTGCAACAATTACTGGTCCAGCAAACGTTCTGTCCATCACAATGGCTAGATACGTCTCTCTTTGAATATCGTATGATTCAGCTACCATAACCTTTGGTAAATAATTTAATTTGCACTCAATAACTTACAATACTCAGTGACCTAGAATACAAAATAATTAATGTTTAAATACTAGTTACTAGTTACACAAACATCTCTAATAATTTATGCATGCAAAGCATTGAGAAAGTGTTGATTGGACCTATGAATATTAAGCATAACTGAGTAGGATTGCAGTCTTACAGTTACTGTACGTTAATTTAAGATTAAATGGGGAATCTTATCTGAAGGGAAATGTCGAAAACCATTTACTTTGAAAACAAATTTACTAAAAGTTGTATTCACCAATTCCTATGTACAAGATCTCCTTAATTTATAAACTAAGCTTGTGCTTAGACTGGTGAGGAGCAAGGCAAAGAATGTACATACTTTGTAATTAACAAATGATTTAATTACTTATTAACCAAACTTGTTACCTCTGATGACGAGACAAGAAAAAAAATCGACTTGGTATACTGTGGATGTTCGTAAATCGATTGGCTTTAATATGACAAACAGGACGAGCTAAAAAACACGAAGAAGTAACAACTGACAGTTGACTCAACATTATTTTCTCAGCAACCTTTAATCAATTAGATGAGCAGTGAGACTGGATGAAATAACTTTCTTTTGTGCCAGCAATTTTTCCCCACCAATCTCCACCGACAAAGACACAAGGGCTACTGTATGTGTGGCATACCGTAGCTACAGTATATCATTCAGTGAACACTTGGAAGTTCGAACAAATGATTTATAACTGTGCTTGTTTAACCAGTAAAGAAAAATGTAAGATTTCAGTTTGATCTTGTATTTAAGATTATGCTAGCATACAGTACCTTTTTTACCAAAACTCCTTCTTTAGGTGTCTGTTTGGTTTGTAAATTATAACCAATCATCTGCTCAGTTAGTTCCCCCACTTTTATGGGACTTGAAAATGAATAAAAAAATTATGAATAAAAACTTAATGTTACAAATGATCAAAATATAAAAATTATATATTAATCTAAATCTTATTATATAATTTTTTGTATACAAACAGAGAGTGAACTTTACAGCATCAACCAAACACAAAATTTAAGCAATTGAACAAAAATAAATATAAACGTGTATGCTTGCAAAAAATATGTCCATATGAACTTAGCACATCTCGTCAATAATTATACAGTCACTCAATTATAATGCATTCAAATTGTTTTCAATGTCAATGGTCACCAATTTGTTATAATATATTAAATCCAACATATTGATATTAATATCCACGGCATTAAGTATTAATAAAAGAAAATTAACCCTTTACATGCTAGATTTTTTAAAGTCAAAAATATTAATTTTCTTAAAAAATAAAAACTTCAGAACTAGTCAAAACCATAGACATTTCTAGTTTATACTTGCAAAAACGAAGAAAATGAATGGTCATTTAATAAGGTTTCATCAACAGATTCAAAAGTTAAGACAATTTTACTTTATTAAAATCGTTTTTAGCAGGACAAGGGTTAAAAAGACAAAAGAGTTCCGGGACAACAAAGGGTTAACAGTTCACCCTTGTTGTATTGCTATGAAAAACACCGACGCGGCATTCAATTTATTTAAAATTTAAATTAATCTTTAAAAAATCAATCACCCGTGTTTTGTCCTCCCTATTAAGAACAATAAAAACTTCCGCATACTTAATTTAGAAAGTCGTATTGACAAATTAATAAAACAATAGCATTATTTTAACAATTCACCTTACATTTACTTATTTTGTTTTTCTCTGAGTCACGCCGCTAAAAACAATACGTGATTTTCCCTTTTAAGCGAAGTTGTAATTAAGAGATCATACACTAATTGAGACTTTAATTTCAAACACAAGCGCACGAGCATCGCACAGGTTAGATTCATTGACAATGTTATTTATAAGGTTTGTTTCAAAAGACCAAACAGATATACGAGAATGTGGCGTTACTTGACAGACAGGCGTGAGCTGTGACAATATTGGTCTTATGATTATCAATCAAGCGAAATGTTGTATATTATGTCAACATCGGCTGTACGTGCGTGCGAAATAACACTTAACAGCTGACCCGGTAGGCAATGATTTCTTTATTATAAGACCTTCGGTTTCAGCTCGTATTTGCTTCTCAACAAGGAACAAGAGTTGAGGGAACATAGCTTTTAAAGCAACATTGAAACAAGAGAAGTAATCTTTTTAAGCTCTCACTTACAAAACTCCCTCGAAAAATTACTTTACTCAAACCTCCTTACGTGAGAAATCCATTGTTGTCTTTCAAAGAGTTACTAAACGATAAAGAGAAAACAAAAACGGTAGAGAAATGGAAGAAAACAGTACAAGCGTGTTGAAATATCAAGAAATACAGCCAGCTCAAGGGATCATATTAGGAATCATTGCTACTCCTGGGGTGATAGGAAATGCTTTTGCTGTTTTCGTGACCTTGCAAATTCTTCAAGAGCAAAAGTTAAGCCCTAACGTTTTCGTGCTAAGCTTAGCTTCTATCGATTTGTTTGGCATTATCATTGTTTGTATACCAACCTGGCTTTGCTATGCATACGGTGGCTGGATCGGTGGAGATAAGTTATGCTATTTTCAAGGTTTTATGACACTGTTCTGTTCCTTGGGGTCTGGCGGAATCGCAACTAGTATGGCTGTGGACAGATATCTCGCTGTCAAAGTCCCATTTTGGCATCGACGCACAGTCACCGCAAATATGGCAGCCCGTGTCGTCGTTGCTGTTTATATAAGCTCTGCTTTCATTTCAATTCTTCCTATTATCGGGTTTGGCAGCTTCGTGCTCAACTTAACAAGTACTTACTGCACATTGAATTGGTTTGCTACTGAATTAAAAGACGTGGTGTTTTCCTACTTCTTTGCATCAATTGGAGTAACGCTTGTTTTTACGGTTATTTTCTGCAACGTGAATGTTATTATTAAACTGTTGCAGAGACAAGGAAAAACCAGAGCGCTTTCAGCACAGATTGAAAGAGACGAGCAACAGAAAGTTAAAACACTTGAGAAGCAATTTTCTCGAATGATGATTGTGATTTCCACAATTTTTCTAATTTGTTGGGTGCCATTTATGGTAAGTGCCTGTCAGATTCATATATTTTCCCGTTTTTTTTTGAAACTTAGATTAGTTTTTTTTTCAAAGTTGCTTTATAAAAGTTTTTAACTCTTGAAAATGTAATATTTTCAAACTAACATTTGCTAATTGGTTTTTAAAGCTTTGAGTTTGAACGATTTTTGAAATCAATTATTTTTGTTCTTCGAGACAAACAGAGCCAGAAATTAATCCCATTCACTAGGGTTCAAAAGTTTAAACCAGCACCAAACAAAAATTATTTCTTTTTTTTTTAGAGCAAAGATAATGAGTTTTGAATTTACTGGACTTTAACAGGCTTTGAGCACGGTGACCTCGTATTAAAAAAGTCAGAATACTTCTTAAGAACATTAATCGCCAATTTATCCCAAACTGTGACGCATTTTACTTGCTAATACCAGTCTTGCCCCAAGATAAGTTAAAGGAGCGATAAAACCCTTGCAGCAAGGAAGTGAAAATTTTAATTTAGTATATTTTTAAAATATAAAATTTTAATTTCCGGTCGCTTTGAAGTTTAAAAAAAATTGACGTTTAAATACTAATTAATTATATTTAGCTGGCTAATGTTCCTTTTAGACTACTTTTGTGATTAAGAAATGCTAGTTTTAACGTAGAATTTTTGTTTTAATACAGCTAACATTGAATGATGATGGTTTTGTGCCTCGCATAGTTGCCGCTATCAGATAGTTTTTATTTTAGACGGTGTGATTTAATTGATATAATTGGAATGTTTAACGCCTAACATATTTTAAAACTTTTTTTCAATTATTGCTTTGGATAATGAAACAAAACAAAAAATGATATAACTAGAAGTTTCAGATTTTAAAACTATAAACACTTACAGCATCTCCGATATTATTTTCTAAAACAATAATTCAATACATAATATAATAAAACAAAGATCTTTGAAAAAAAGTTCCAAGATATATTACTTTCTCAAAGTTATACTGTTCCTCGCCTCAATAAACTAAGGTTTAAGTACTTGAAACTAATATATCTTCTCCTTAAGCCTAAGGACTTAGATTATGTTTCGGTCGAAGAATGGCACTAACACACAAACTTTCAGGTTGTGCCTGTTCAATCCGTTTCCGGTCTTTACTTTTAACGTTTAAATATGCATTTTTTACTGAGGACAGAACATCAACATCCGCAGCTCAAATATACAGTGTTATCTGAAGCTTTGCATGTTTTTTTTCGACGTGAGAAGGTGGTGAATTGAGTCCACTCCTCCAAGTCACTGCTTCCAATATCGAAATCTTTCGTTTATTTTTCGCAATTGCTTACTGCCTACAAACTTTTATTAATACGATGATATGCTTACTGCTCGAAAGATCTTGTATCTATATGGAAAATATAAAAACAGATTTGGGTTGCAACGACACATACTCTTTAACTTTAAGCAAATCCGCAGCACTGACTCATAATCAAAACTTATCCCATCAACAGAAAAAAAAATTGTTTGCTCGTGTACTCCTCACCAGGGTATGCGTAACAAAAATCTTTCGTTTTGACCAGTGTCAGTGAATTAGTCGACTGTAGCCCTGAGTATATACGAGGTCAATTAAACTGAAGAAAACGTAGACAAACAGAGAGAAGAAATTTTGTTTCTAATAGCAAGAAATATTAAATCAGTTAATTAAATGATACTGAAAAGCTAGACTACTGAGCTCATGAAATTTTAAAAAATATATTTTGTCATTATTGGGTGCTAGGATTTTAGAAAAAAATTAAACAAAAATTGGTTGAGTAATAAGGAATACTTATTAATGTGCTTGTCACAAGACCGAGGGAGCAAAAAGGAAATGTTGATTTCCACAGGACGCACTTAAATTCCCGACCTTTGAGATGAGAGCAATATCGGGATATTAGTCTCTAACGACTGAGCTATTGAAAAGTCATTCTTTTGCGTTCATTTTTGCCACAAACCATTCTTTATAAATAACGTTATTGTTTTACCAGCAATAGAGTAATAGAAAAACAAGCTTTTTTTTTTTTAATGAATATCGTTTTTCTGGTTACTCGAAGCGTCGCCTACGCGCTCTTTGATTCTCGTCATTCCTATATATAACATTCTTTAGCATTATCTGGGGAAGCGCAAGTTCCCTTATATGGAATCACGGAAAGGAAACAAAGGTAGCCGTTATTTTTTTTTTTTTAAAAAAAGGGAATCGCGAAGAAGAAACGACCGACTACTAAAATTGGCAGAAAAAAAGAAATAAGTAGAAGGAAAACTTTAGATTTAAAAACATTGTGAATGCGCGAAAATGGTAAACGGTGATAATGAATATTGGAAAGCGTGCGATACACTAGCGACTTTAACTGACAAAAATGATTCTATATTTATAGAAGAGAGGAACATGTTCATGGTTTGCCATTCGGAAATGGTATATATCATTCATCTTCCTCTGCTATTATTCAGTATACTTATGGTGAATGATCTCTAATGTTGGAACAGCTTCCATAAATAGAAAATGAAGTTGTACATGTCTTAAACTTATCAGTATTTAGGTTAGACAGGTTATGTGTACTAAATCTATCTTTTGCTGAAGAAGGCTACAGTTCGTAGCCAAAACTTCCGATTTTAGATTTGTATATTTTTTAGCCAGAGTCAACTTTTTATCCCTTTTTTTACTTAAGTTTTAATATGCCTGGCTACAAACCATTTCCATGTATTTTTAAGATGTATTTGAAAAGTATCATTCTGTTTGATATTCCTTGTAAAACTTAACAAACGCGGTACACATTTATTTTAAATTAAGAACCAGTAAAATTTTGCTCAGGCTAATTTTCTTATTTTTCAGCGCTTCGAGGCTCAAAATGTTCTTATTTTGTTCTTATACGCCATACTACGCCAAACTACGTAATTTTAGTACATTTAGTGACCGAGTACCAGTAACCAGTAAAATTGGTTCTTCTGGAATAAGAATGTTAAACCGTAGGCTCAGTCTCTCGCACTCTCTGTCGCGGGATTTAAAACAACCCACATACTTCTCGCAAAGAGTAGGGTCACTACCGCGGTGTTGTGGTCTGTTTCTTTCACCGAGGGTATTTCTTATCGGCTGCCATTTTGCACCTTAACTTGTGGGCCGCTCAAGCGGACTTTCTAAGACTCTCAACTGTTAAAAAAAATTGTATTTATTTGTAAAGCGCTTAGAGTTTTGAGAATAAGCGCTATATAACAATCGATTATTATTATTATTCTTATTATTATTATTATTATTATTATTACTATTAGTTGTAATAATAGTA
>JAOBAY020078896.1:0-11035 GCA_025331085.2 Zoanthus sociatus
AAAGTATAAGTTTTGATCAAGTTGACTCAAATAAATGCAAAGAATAAACTACCAAGCAAAGCAACAAAAACAAAAAGGAAATGAGCAGAAAGCTTTTTGTTGGGGACTACAGCTCCTATCAGTAATCATGGACGTGCTTGAAGATTTTGGAAGTTGAAGTATAACTTGGCTTTTTTGTTCTCGCGTAGAGCCCGGATGTAGTTGAAAGAGGCCTTATCTGCTGTGGTATTAATGCCAGCAGCGGCGTAGAGAGCTCGCAGACTCTCCGCGCGCTGGCTTTCAATAAGAGCATGGGCCTCGGCTTTAGCGTTAGCTATAATCACTGCGGCCTCAGCGGTGGCATTCTGGTAAATCACTCGAGCTTCGTTGTATACCCTGTTTTTCTCTTGTTCGGTCTTTTTTCGGACAACCTGGTATGGATAAAACAGAACGTGACTAATTACATACAAAAACATTTAGCCACTTACTTTTCTATGACCTAGTCGGGCACACTCACATGGCGAGCAAGGTCACTTACACTCTTATTTTTTATAAAAACCAGTAAGATTTGCCGAGGCTCATTAATATATAGATGCATGACATTGATATAAAAGAAAGGAAATGCATTGCAAGGAGGTCATGTGTGGATCGTGTTCTGGGATCTCGTTGAACTGCGTTCTTGGCAATTCAGCCTCTGTCTGCGAGCAAGGACGATTAGCAAGCCACCCCATTCCTATTTACCCCATTCCATATTGTTCTAAAAAATGTTATGCAAATAGATTGTTCCTGATGTAACTCATTGCTGCTCCTACGGAGTGTCTGTGAGTCAGAAAGGAGAAATAAATGAAATTTCTATCGGTAATAAGAGTATAAAAGTTTACCTTCTCCTGAAGCACGAACTCGGCTCTCTCCTCTTCTGCTAGCTCGGTCACTTTTTTAAGGTACTGCTGTTTCACTTCGTTGTGAATGTCAACCTCCAGAAGTTGATAATGCTTCACGTTGACAAATAAACCTTTGTCTTCCTTCTTACACAAGCTGTACTCGATACAGTTTTCTGTTTTACATCTGGCACAGTTAGATCGACAACACCTTCCTTCAAGACGAAGTTTGATTTTCTTCCCCAAAATATTCTCGATCTCTTCTCGCTGAGTCAGATAGGATTGTACCATGTGGTTTGCAGCTTCACCTATGGACAGGAATCATTGCGACTTAGATCTTTAAATATATTTGTTCATATTTTGTCTCTGAGCTTCCCTTACGCCTGGTCGTTTTTGTACACTTTGTGATGATCATTCCCTGTTAGCTAGGGTGTACTAAGTTGAATCGCTATCTGTGTTTAACATTTTTTAAGAAAAAAACGAAGAGCATCAAAACTCACAAAACACATTACCAAAAACAATGGAGAAATAAATGAATATCTAAAACAAAATAAAAGTAAAAAAACAAAAACATAATTTTTTTGAGACAGTCTAGATAACTGCTTTTAGCTTGGATTTTCCGGTAAAAAAAATCACACACAGCGAAGATGGCTTCGCGGTCCTAACTAATCTTGCCACAAAAACAAGGACGAGTTTTCAAAGTTTTCTCGCTAGTGTTTTCTGTTGTTCGACGCAAGTATTTGGTCAGGGTTTTCTTATTTCAAATCATCTTGCCTCAACTTACTGAGAAACAAATGAAGCATAAAATGCACTAAAAATTTTCTAAAGTTTTAACATCCCACGGTTACCAATCCGGCACTTTTTGCCAACCTATTTAGGCCACTTAAAAAAAATCCCGGATTATTATCAAAATTTTCTCAAAATTCAATGAGGGAGGGCGCTTTTTTTTTAGAGTTAATGCTTTCGCGGACTGCTGAGTTAGTTCGGGAATAAATTTGCACCGCCAACTACCAAACTAAGTTGGACAAAGTGACATTTCTAAGGTGGAGTTTGAATCGTTAAACGAGTGTGACACAAATGTATAGAAAAGGGAATCAAGTGTCGTAATATGATGCCTGCCGACTGCTTTGTCACTCTATTAATTGTTATGCAACATGGAAAATATTTCTCGACTTTTTCGTCATATATTTTTCTTATTAAAAATTTTTTAAAAAAGTCAATGCGCTGGCAAAAATCAGTGCGCGCGCTGATGATAAACCTTTTTTTTCAAAAAGTGGCCTTATAGATCGTCACATTGTTTCGGTAATTCAGTATCAAAGTTTTAAAGTGGAAGCTTTCAGCTATTAATCAGACTACACACGATTTAAGATAACAATGCGAAAGCAAAAAGTTAAATGTTTATATAACGGTATTAGATAAGGTAGTACAATAAAAGCAAACAATTAGCTATTTGTAGGCTAGAAGGGAAAATAATATCATTATAGTAACTAAAAAGTCAGCCATCTTTTTGTAGGGAAACTAATCCATATGTCTTACCTTTAATAGCGTCAACAGCTTTACTTTTCACAACCGGTCGATAAAAAAGATCGTATTCATTATGAAGATCTTTTAAATCTTCTTTGAAGAGAAAATACTGGAACGCAAAGGTAATAGTGACTTCCACTTTGTCTTTTGTGAAGATATTGATTCCTTTGAGCAATTCAAAGTGAGCATCGGCGCGAAATGTCTTGAATGTATGATCGGGACCAATGGCGTATCTGCCATATGTGTAAACTTTGTCATTTTCCCCAGTGCTCACAAAGCCCGTCGACTTTCGCTTTTTCAAACCATACTAAAAGCAAATCGTAAACAATTGATTGATGATTATGAAAAGCAATATAAAAAGAAAGAAGCGCCCTAAGGCCACACCAAATTCCAAATTAATGTGTTGGGGGACGGACCGGACCGACCCTCAGTTCCCAAATGCCAAAAAAACAAAAACACAAGTGTTTTACTTGTCGATTTTTGTTTCATAACATGCAATTGAAAACGTTTAAATTAGATAGAAGAATGTTTTTATCCCTTGTTATTAAAATTAAACAAGTATGAAGTATTCCTATCTTTTAGCAATAGATTACCTGCGCTAAAATTTCAATGCCAACCGACCCAAATTATTTAAAAAAAAAATCCGTGCCCCAACACGTGAATTTGGTTTGGTCTAGCTAATTTTAGAATTTTTTTCTCTAAATTGTTAGCCACACGTTATTTTTTCTTTCTTCTTAGGTTGCAGGAATATTTTTCCTAAATTTTTAAGACTCTCCCCTTCCCTTCCCACAAAAATCAAATGGTCCGACTTTAATAATCAGATATTAAATCTTTACTTTGAGACCCCGAAATTTTGAATTGTCATAAGTGACATAAGCAGCGAAGTGTTAAAAATCTTTGCATCAACTAACACGAAAGATAAGTCATTTAAAAACCTTCCGATATACTTGAAATAACTTCTTGCTTTTTGTGAACGAATCTAATCTCGATACTGTGCAAGAAGAACATATCTTGAATTGCGAAAGTTTTCAACCTCAAAGAGAAATGGAATAAACTCAAGTTAAGGCATGTCAACATGCAATGTGACAATCCATCAAATTAAAAGGCTCCTTCTGTAGGCACCATAGACAGTAACACAGATTACGTAAATGCAATTTTAACCAATGAAAAACACTAAAATAAAGCTCTCCGGTACGTTTAGAAAGGCACAATTAAGATGCGTAAATGCTAATTTATCAAAAAACTAATGGTCGAACTACAATTTTTTTTCCACATTTAATGAAGGAAATGTTACATACCCGCGTTCATAAATAGACTTTTAAAAATGTCTATATAATAGCTAGTTCTACTAGCAAACGTTTATTGCTATATACCTTTTCAACAAAGGCAACACTGATCGCATTAATATTCCTTTCCAAAAATGGAAGCAGTACAAACGAAAACAATTTATTAAAACAGTAATATTTGTGAAATGGTCTTACCTCGTAATATTCCACCGTAGAGAATGATAACGGTAAAAGAATTATTAGCAGCAGAGCACAAAGTGCAACGATCACAACAATGCAAATTTGAGTTCTATCCATGCTCAGAGAATTCGGCAAGCTATTATAATTCAGTATCACACTCGATGGATGTTTTAAAAACAATTGATTATTTGAATATTTAAATTTGAGCCTGGAAAATAACTTTGTTTTTACAAAAGTAGTCTTAATATACTCATTTGGTTTCACTTTCTAGCACTGAGCTTTAAGATAAACGCAGTGACTATTTATAGTAACAAAGCACCTAATAATTATTTCTAGTTGAGAAGAGTTAAGGTGCTCCAGGATAAATCTGATGATATTTTGAAAAGTTACAAACGAGAAACTTTAGGGGGGCTAAGTAGGGGATAAAATGTAGCTGATAACTTGCGACACAATTGACTCTCAATTCTAACGTTGTTTCTAATCTTTTTTTTTTTTTGCTTAACTTTTGTATTGGTTGTTCAAAGTCTAACGGGCTTTAAAGCTTAATGTCCAAATTGTTTGATGAAAATTACTTTGCAGCCAATGTACCCCCACCCCCCACTCTCCCACAAACTGGTTTTGTCCCTTGGCCTTTGGTCAGTTGTGGGATATATTGTACGAAGAGGCGAAGTGGCCTTCAATAGACTAAATGAGCGGTAGGTGTCAAATTTTTCCTAAATCACGCAACAACTAAATCTTACAAAACTAAGACTATTCTTGCTTTCTTTACAATCCTAGAACCGAAACAGATTGTTTTAAAGATTGGCTGTTTATGTGGACGGTTTTCCTAAGATTATCATTTGTGTTAGACTTAATAGTATCTATTTTAGACTTTATCTCCTTTGTTTGGTATAATGCAGGTAGTCGGACCGCAGGTTTCTAGATTTCCACGTTGTTGTAAGTTTGTTTGGTATGATGTGGGTGTTCGGGTTAAAGGTTTCAAATGTAACGTGATGTTGTAAGTAAGAATGAGAGTAGTGATATCGGAGTCACTCAAATACGGGCTCCGCTCCTCGCTCCACCGTATTTGACCGTTCTCTTTGCTCTTTGCTCACCGCAACTCCGATATCACTACTCGGAAGCCTGTAGGTTAACAATATGGTCAAAAACATGTTAAAATATGTATCAAATACGGCTCGGAGTCACTCAAATACGGCACTCGGAAGCCTTATGATCAAAAATATGAAAAAAACACGTATCTAAACTATATATCGAGCTACATAAATCATAATGATAGCATGTATCTCAACTATACTATCAAATACATAACCCTATAAAACTAACTGAGTCAACTCGATACGGCGAGACATTTGAAAACTGCATGATGTTGGTTTAGTATATGATCAGTGACTTAGATATAAAATTGAATACTGTTATAGATCTATTGGATTACTAAAATGCCTCGTTATTTTTAAGCGAAAGATTGTAAGAAATGGGCCCATTTTAATTATATAACTAAAACCTCATCGGAATGGTGCAAAACTCATTCTAAACCAATGATGATTAACGTTAAACATCATAAACAAGGCGCAAAATTAGTTAGGGCAACCAAAAATTCAGCTACTTTTTTATTAATTGTTCACAAACCAATATCAAATCAACATAATTTCAATCCAATATCAAACAATATCAAACCAAATATCAAATCACTTTTTTGTATCAAAAGTATATGTATACCTCCAGTTTGTCCCTATCGAAAATCATATATATCACTTCTCTGTGTCAAAAATTGATATGTATCCCTAGTTTGTCCCTATTGGGCGGACGCGGTTGACGCAGTTGGTAAGATCTCTGCTTTCCAACCACAAGGTCCCAGGTTCGATTCCGTCAGTTTGCCGAGGTTCGAATATTTGTGTGACCTTCTATTCTGCCTAAGCCAACTCATCTTTCCATCCTTCCGGGGTAGGTAAATGAGTACCAGCGTTTGCTGGGAGCTAACCTGCAATGGATTAGTGTCCAGTCCAGGGGGAGTCAAGGACTCTCATCCGCTTAACACTACAGAAACCGGAGATAAGCGCCGGCCGGCTCCAGGAGCCACTAGGCTCGTAAAGGATTTAGCCGTTAGTTTAGTTTGTCCCTATCAAAAATCATATATATCACTTCCTTGTGTAAAAAATTGATATGTATCCCTAGTTTGTCCCTATCAATAAATGAAATATATAGACTTTTCGTATCAAAAAAAATGTAAATCCCTATAGTTTGTCCCTGTCAAATTATAGACAAACATTTAGAAACTGAGGTCACACTAGGAATAGAAATGCCTACAATAACTTTACTATCAGCTGAAGCAATTTAGGATATCGCATCAGGACAGATTGGTATTCAAACGGCGAAGAAAAAATATAGAATAGGAGAAAATAGAGTTCTACGAATTCGCCAGGGATTTGAGAGGGTAGACCCAAAACAAATAGAGACAGAGAAATACAAATCTGAAATACAAAAATACAAATCTGAGATAGAAAAATACAAATCTGAGGTAGCCTCTGAGAGCAATACAAAAACATCAAAAAACAGAAGAAAACGAAAAAGCAAGAGATGGACAATGGATAGAAAAGTCAAATCAATGAAACATAGCATGGAAGGGAAAGTTGATCATTTCAAACCAATGAAAGAGGACAAGGATTTTGATTTACCCCCCAAAAAGTCAAATACAAATAGAATATACATACTGGCAGGAATTCTACTAGTATTCGTATTGCTGAAAAATCGGAAGACCTCCTATTGAACAAATGGTACTCAAATGATATACAGCTACTGCATGCTACACCTATTTTTTAATACGAATATCGGAACAAAAATCTTCTCAGCCCCGTATTTCCTCAATATATCTTGTATTTAATGCATACAGGCGCTATTGTCATGTGTAATTTTGACGATTACAGAAAACGAAATAAGTATTTTCTTAGCTGCAGGCTATCACTCATATTAAGACTCTCTTGAAATTGCACCACATGAACATCGGGTTCCGAAAAACTACAACAAAAATATAAAAAAACAACTCACAGAAGAACCTGTCCGCTGTCAAAGGCAGAAAGGCTAAACATATTTAACTTAAATTAGTATTACGGTCTGCAGTGGAGTTGAACAAAACTATTGGAGACGTACGGTAATTTCAAGAATTATATCTTGTCTAAATAACGGAGTACACGTAATTGAATATTATTCTTTATTTTGAACTTATTTCTTAGCAATTTGTAAAGAAATTGCAAATTTTTGCTATGGATGACAAAGAAAAAGAAAGTAGTATGTGCCACTTGAGGTGTCAATCACGATGACGTCATTTTTCCGCTTAAAACGCAAAATCAGAGTTGGCGACCAAAAAATTTGGATTCAGCTTCAAAAATCACATAATATAAGGTGGCACGGGTTGCCAACTTTTACTAAGATTTGCCGTATGGCCGTTAAATAATCGACTTTTTTAATTTCTCGCCTAGTCTAAAATCGTTAAAAGCTGTGACACGTACTTATCAATGTGCAAATACCAAATGTAGTTACCAATGTACAAATACCAAATGAACTACATAATTTAGGTGCTGAAGACCCGAAGTTCAGAAATGGTAACATTGGGACACTAATCCGGGCAGATAAACTCCCAGCAGAGGGTGGGTGTAATTTGCAGAATGCAGAACGCGACCACAATATACTAAGTCAGCGAAAAAACTTATATCGCCAACTTTTCTGTAATCGCGGCCATAAAACTTACCATTTGCGAATTCGCGCACTTTAACTAATTAACGCTTATGGTTAGCGTTAGACTTGCATAGATGTTCTTCCGCTGACCTTGTAAACTGTAGTTGCATTCTGCATTCCTGATTACAGCCGCCGCCCAGCAGACGCTGGCATTCTATACACCGTGTGACCAATTAAGGTGGAAAGCTGAATCAGCTCTGGTGGAAAAGAAGGTCATAGTTCAAGTATCGGTTAAACCGAAGGAGTGACGAAGGACTAAACTGGGATCTTGCAACTGGAGGACAAAGATCTTACCTGCTAACCACGCCCTCGTATTTTGGGTTAAGGATAGAGGGGGTAAAGGGGTGGTTTGCTAATCGCCCTTTCTCGCAGCCAGAGGCTGAATTGCAACGAGGTCAAACCAAAGGAGCTGTGCTGCCGTCTAGGCGCTCGGCCCCATTACAAGATCAATACATGAACTCGGAGCACAGTACCACAGCCAGATTTAATCAGCTAGGAGTCGATTTTGCTGAGGGAGGAAAACCGGAGTACCCGGAGAAAAACCCTCGGAGTCAGATTGAGATTGACAAATCTCAGTCCACATGCAGAGCCCAGGATTCAAACCCGAGTCTTAGAGGTGGGAGGCACGAATGATGACCACTATGCCAACCTGACTCCCCTAACATCTAGGAGCTGCAAGTGTGGCAGCTTTCTGTCTCCCTTTCCCTGTAAAATATTGGTAAAGTGTACAATCGATTTAAAATTCTCGTATTTGGTTTATCTCCACTCTTTAGCTTTGTGTGTGATTATTATTTTGATCCCAATGCTCTATTCTGGTTACTTTCAAATTGTGTGAAAATTTGTTTTAAAATAACTGCATTTAAAGTTATGTGTTTTCTTTCCACAAAGCTTTTACTTAACAACAACAATAATTCATTGTACCCTTCTTCTTACTCCATACATTTTTTTTTGGAAAAAAAATTAAATATCTTGGGGTACCAACTTCTAAAAATAACTTGAAAGCTAAAAATGCTTGGAAGTTAGATTGCATTATGAGATTGAGAATTGTTTCTTCGGTCGGAACTAAGTTACAAAAGTAATTTTGAGTACAATGGATTTATATTTGTTGTAAATAGATACAAAATAAATTAAGATTACAATTACACTCAGAAATGAAAAAAAGAAGAAAAACAAAAGAGAGCACACTATCATTAGTCTTATTATCTTTTGGAAATATGGTATACTTCATATATGCTGAGGTTATGGCAATATAAAATCTAATACTTACAAACAATTTCATCTTTAATTTTTTCCTTAAACTGATTAAGAGAAAACGATTTATTTAAAATACTGTAGCTCAAGAACCAAATTTGCATTTGGAACTTTTTTTAATGTGAAAGTTGTTTTACAGACAAAGTTTTGCTAAGAGAAAGGAGACAAAAACTATAGTTTTATTCATTTCAAAGTACATTACAATCTTAAGACAAATTCCAGTGACTAAAGTATGTTTTTATGTACTTCTTTTACTTGTTTAACTGGTAAATAGTCATTTTTAGTAATTATGATAATTTAAGATAAGTTAAAACGTTTGTTATAATGCATAAAAGTTTGATTGCAAACATTTTTTCAAAGTGACGACTCAAAAGCATTTAAAAAAGACGAAATATTTCAATTTGAATTTAAATTTTTTTACATAATGTTTTGGACAAAATCTCTGCCTTCGTCAGAGCTATTGTCTGAAGAACTGCATATTTTAAACCAGCTTAAACAAGGTGATTACATTAACAATGAAGTGGAGATAAAGAGAGGCCTGTTAGAATGAAAGCTTGATGTTAAGGTATTTAACTTGAGTATTAAGTGTTTTTTTTCTTGCCAAATGATGTGTAAAGCATCTTTGATTTTCAGATCGTAAGCTGTTGAAGCAAAATCAATTATTTTGAAACATTCTTTGGAAAAATCGAAAGACAAGTATATTCAAAGTAAAATCCTTTAATTGAGCTAAACTTCTCTTTGCACAGTGGATTGCTGGGATGGTCCTGACGGAAGTCCAGTCATAACGCATGGTCTCACCCTTGTTCCTAAAATCAAGTTTGTGGATGTTGTCAGGGCAATCAAGGACCATGCATTTGTGGCTTCAGAGTAAGTATTTTAAAGCAAAAATAACAGTAATATTGTTCTGTTTGCTTGTAGCAGAGCAAATCAAGGCAGTTAAAAAATGAAGCATGTTTTCCTTGCCTTCATAGCCTAGCAAAAAACCGAGGAGAATTCTCGTGCAGGTGAAAACTCTCGATTGCATCTCGGGCTTTCACTGATCTGCTCTCAAATTCTCACAAACTTTGCCAAGGTTTTCACCAGGCTATAAAGGTACAGATAACTTGTTTTATTTCTTTTTGCGTTCGACGAAGGAGAACGCTTTCTAATCGTGACGTCACGGCTGGATGCTATGCTTTTTTGAGATTTTTTGTGTAACATTTGCCTCGTTTTCGTGTATATGGCATTTGCTTCGATTTCGAAATCTGCACGAGTGTCCAGAAATGCGTTGGGGGTTTTATTTTCGTTTTTTGCAGTTTTGGTTTTGTTCGTGCAGGTAAGTTTCGAGTTTTCACTGTTATAAATACAATGATGATTTCAAACCTCTTGGAATATTTTTATCAAAGCCTGAGCGAAGTGTGTGTCGCAGTTCGAGCACATAAAAAGGCAGTTTTTCAAGCTAAACGCACACAACGATTACTTCATTGATCTGCCGTGTTGCATCAGACGAATATTTCTTAGTCTTGTTGTACGCCGCCTTCGTAGAACGCAAATATGCTTTAGTTGCAATATTTTTTTGCCATTCCGCTTGTAAACAAAACGATAAAACAGATTGTTACAAGATTGAGGGTCAGATCAACACCAGAAAATGAGGTTTGTTTTATGCAATCTGTATAGTAATTCTTCCTAAGTTGAAGAGCACCAAATCTAGACAGAATACTCTAGTGCTAGTAATCATATAAAATTGTATGTCTTGACGAGTAAAGCAGTTTATAGAGTTGATAATAAATTTTTTAAACTTTGTTTTAGTTTCCAAAACCGTTTCGCTGCCATTTCTAATTCTCGTTAAACGTATGAACTTGGATCCAGGTTAATATAGTTTTCTAAAATATTACAGTGTTGAGACAAAGAAGCCTTGTTATTCAAAAAAGAAATATCCTATCAGCCATCTTTTTAACATAATGCTGTTTTTCAAATAGTAACAGTTTAGAAGTCTTCGTTCAAAATGTTCTATCTTTCTGTCACGGTTCGAAGCCTGAACGGCCTTCATAGACTTCATAGCCAAAACCTCAGTGTTTGCATGACTGCATATATACAGTCGTTCTAATATGATTTCTAACTACTGAAACTATTGAACATGACAATTTACATCTTTTTGCGAGTAAAAAAGTGTTGTGGCTTAATGAAAGACAGTAAAAACATAAGTGAAAAGGTTGAAGAAGATAAAGA
>JAOBAY020078907.1:0-11035 GCA_025331085.2 Zoanthus sociatus
GTAACATAGAGTAATGCCTATAGGCAGTTCAGTGCAGGTACAGTAAATGTCCTTAACAAATGGCAAACACAATAGACTTACAATATGGTAGTTAAGCTTGAAAAAAAAAGTTATGTCAATTTACTTTTGAATAGATGATAATCTTAATTCAGCAGTTTCTACCTATATAGTTACATTTACAGCAACCCCTTTGATAAGAACCTAACTAGCCTTTATAGATTCTTATGTAGAGGGGACGTAAAATGAAAAATTTAACCTAACAGGTTCTTAAAACCCAGGTTCTTATACGTGGGCTATTGCTGTAAAACTTACGTTGTGCTACGATGCTATCATAGATGGGTCCATCATATTTAAGTGGCATAATGGTCTTTGTACATCAAGCATAAAATTGAATCGTTTCTATAAGCACACAATTTTAACACTAGAAATAGAAAGAAGTTACTTGAATCTTAAAATGGAACGCAGTTGGGGAAAACAGACTAGCTTACCACGCCGCGTAAGACTGGAATGCATTACACTACAAAATAAAATCATGTAAAACCAAAAGAGTTCAAGTCAATTTATTATGAACATTTTTAGTACTTTGAAATTCCTTTTAAACCTTGTTAGTTCAACATTTTTATATTGAGACTCCGTTATCATATTATATGTTTTACATTTAGAATAATTCAATTAGATATTGTTAGTGAGTATTTTTTCTACATGCAGTTGTAAGATTTGAATACATTGTAATTTATTCTTATTTTTAATTGATATTTGTAACGTATGTTGAAAACAAATTAGGTAACTGCGCTTTACATTTGCTCAACTTCTTCCTTATTGTTTTCTGTTTTTTTTAAAGTCTTGAAAACACGATTCTACCCTTAAAAACTAGTAACCCTTCCTTTCTCTGTACATAATATACGACCAACATCCCTCTTTACCCTTAAATGAACAAAACCTCCTTCGCACGTTTTTTGCAATAATTAACCAGCAGTTGAAATATATTTTTTTTAATCTTTTTTTCATTTTGGTCGTCGGTTTTGTGAACCACCAAGATATTAGGAACCAAACTATTAGCTTTTTGCTCAAAGAATTTTCTTTCTTTCTTGTTCCATAGGATCTTTCTCCAATTCTGAGGTCCTCTACTGTCAGCCCGTCGTATTCCAGTCGGACTAGCAGTGTCGAGTCTAGAACCACTCCTCTAAAAAACGTGACACATCAAGGATCCGACAAAGTACTTACTCAGGGGGATGAGCTTAGGAGACTTAAGACGAGCAGAGCATTACGTCATCCACGGTCAGCAACTACTGGTACACTGAAGTAAGTATTGATTTTACACACAACTACGTGGTATATGCTGTATAAGATGAAATTAGCATTTTCTGTGAGATTACTTATTGTGTTGGATTAAGGGGGCAGTGTCACGGTTATGCGCATGACTGGTTAAAACATAACGGACTAATCGGAGAGAACCAATTAAAAACGAGTCTGAAACTTGAGTGGAAATTGCACACTGAAGCTAGCGGTGAAAATTCAAACAAAGCGGAACTGTGATCTATCAAAACATAGTTAGATATCAAAATTATTTCTTTACTGGTCTCTTTAAGTCACTTTAAGTTTAGAAAGACGTTCTTTGCTGAGAAGCTGACATGCTCACCATCTTAAACTTTAATATAATATTAAGCCTTTGTCAAATTAGTACATTTATCTCTTGTGCACACTCATAAGTATGCATTGTGTCCGAAATCGCGATAAGAGCTGTTTTAATCCCACAGCGCACATCGTTGTGAAGATGTAGTAACAAAAAATATGTGTTACCCGTCGGTTACTTTCACTTGATTGTCAAACTTTTTTGTTAATAGACGAATGTTTATTAAGCAAAGTTTTATTATCAGCTCTAAATTAAGTTGCCTTAACTCCCGTTTGGCTGAAATGTAAAACTGGTTTTATTGGTATCGTTAAAGCTATGGCACAAGACACTTATTCGGAACATGTCAGCCCCACGCAGCGGCATTCCACAAAAAGACACGAAAGATTTGCGCCAAAATGTATCGCATGCTTTACATGATAGTTGAAGGATTTTACTGGTATTGTCTTGATATATGATTTTGTTTAACAATATGAATTTATTGATTCATCATTCGTGACAGATTGGAGGAAGGCAAAGTTCCACATACGAGATCGCCGAGTGGACAGTCTTTGAGGTAAGTTAATGGTTATATACAAAATTATCTTATTTGGTGGAATTGGTGACTGCAGTTATCACTTCATCATAATCTTTTTTCTCCTTTTTTATAATAACTGAAATATTTTGCCTCAAATAAGCATAAAAAATTGAAGCTCCGCCATCTTGGTTTGATATGAGCTGCGTTAACATGGTCAGCAGTCATTCATGACGTCAATGCGTCAAGTCAGTTCATGGTTCAAATTAATATCGCTGGATTTTGTCCCTGTTATCTGAATCCGTACTGCAAGTCAATATCAGTCAAAAGGGCTTTAATCTCGAAAATTAAAAAAATTCCGTTCCAGTAACGTTTTGCTTTCTCAATTGTCAAGCAGTTTGACGCGGTGACGTCAATTAAAGTTGTGCTGACCAGAATCTGCGCCGCCTGTCCACCTCAGAGATGGCGCATTTCAATGTTAATTTTTGTTTGTGTATATATTAGACAAAATATCTCCATTTCTAAATCCGGTTCGCCAAAAATAATTACGTAAACTGGTCTCTTGAAATTTATACAGGATGGCAGAAACCAGTTTGTTGTTACCCCAGAGTTCCCTCTTCAAGCTGTCTATTCATTTATTCAATAGTAAAAATCTGATGCTTGTTAAATGTTGTTGTAAAATAAAAAACTCCATTCATATATGGATTGCACATGCGTTGGGCTGCCACTGAATTTGGCACGAATTAATGGCACGTTATAACTGACATTGTCCCTTAAATCTTGCTTAAGTAAGCCTTATTATTATGCAATGAGTTTGCACTCTCGATTCTGATTGGCTTCAAACACATAGCTAAATTCAGCTTGTGTTGTTTCCCTTACATCATACCTACAGAGAATAGATCTCTCACTGCAGGTGTGACATCATACCACAGACAATACAGAAAATGGTTTTCTAAACGAGCGGCCTTTTCCAGTTTTAATCAATTGACATGAATTGTTGGTATTCATAAGGTGTCCAGCTCAGCGCACCTAGTGGTCAGTTATACAAAAGAATCTCATTAGAATCCAGTTTAAATCTCATTATTTGACCATCATTTGCTATTGTGTTATATCCTCATGTTCTGTTCTGACATGCTTCAAAAATGGATTTTACCAGATCTTTTTCTAGCATGATGCACGCGGGGATATCTGGGAACACCTTGCAACGTTCAAATTATCGATGCGAACTTGAAGTTTTACGGGAGAACATAATTGATTGGCATTTTGAAACTTTTTATTGTGCTCAGTACGAGGGATTCAATTTATCTTATCTTTGTAGGGTCGGGGCTTCGAGTAGCGTTTCTTCGGTGATGTCACCTCTCAAGACTTCAAAAGTAGCTGCTTTACCTCGACGATCTGCGAGAAATTCAACTCACATACTAAAGAGGTAATTACTTTTGTAGTTAGTTCTGGTTTATTTGTAATACGACATTATGTTTGTTTCATTTGCCCAATTCAATTCAATTCGAAACCTTTCTTATTTCAAATTTATCGACTATGAACACAAATAAATGAGGTGCTGTAAAGCATAGTATACTGATTAAAAGTTTTAAATTTAAAGTCTGTTATTGAAACACCGTATCCGTTTTTTATGTAAAATATTTAAAAGCATACTATCAACTTAGCGTAGACCAAAGGAGAAAAAACTTTATAATGTGAAAATAATGTTTCTGGTTTCAGTTTACGAGAAAATAAATATCAAAATTATTAATGGCAAAACTTCTGTATCTTTCGGCAGCTGTTAACTTTATAATATTACTACATTTGCCCTCCAGGGCTTTTCTTCGGCGTTTTCGGTGATATTGCAGATACAATAAAATACCTAATGTCACCATTGTGACAACTTGTGTTCATCTTTTCTTCAAATTTGACAACAATCGTTCAAAAGTATTCATGTATTACTTTAAGCAATAAATGCGGGCCGAGATACAAACATTTTTATTATCGTCGAGTTTCAAAAACAAATTCTTTTTTTTTATCTTCAGTTTATCAGTGTTTATGTAAGTTTCATATTAGATAGTAGTGTTACTTATCTCTTGTAGGAAACTGAGCCTGTTTGTTTGCTCTACCATGCTGATTAGAGCCGACCGACACAGCTGCCCATGGTTGCCAACATTCAGGCTCAGTATCTTTTTTATAATACGGCTTTAACGGGTAATGCCCTGTTACGGCTAATTCGCCTAAATATAACCACAACTAGGCCTGTTAATAATTTCAGTTTAATTTCATCATAATTTGCGCAATTTAGAAGTTCCCAGATTGTTCTAGAAATTCAGAGGTTCTAGAATGTTCCAATGTGTAATAGTTTGTTCTACCAGTTTCTTATCATTCTATTTGTTCCTATATCTTTCTATTGAAAAATTTTGATGTAATTCTGTTCTAGAAGATTCTAGATTGTGAGTCATTCGCTGTATAAAAGTGATGCGAAATTCTTGCAAGCCAGAAATATCAGTGAAATCTTCAAAAAAAATACATTTCGTTTAGGAGAGTTCAGCTCGTTGAAATTTTATCTGCTAGCCAGTCAGTTGTAGTCGGACTCACTTTGGTACAGTAGTGACGGAATTTGTGTTTGTTATTACATCATCAGAGTTTGGTGATTAAATTCTTTCGGATCTACTCGGTTACCTACAGAGTTGTTGCAATTATTGTGCTGGGTATAATTTTCTTCCCTGAAGTAAACCTAATCGGAACAGAGGTATTCCTTACACTATCACTATCACTGCAACAAACATGATCATCACCACTATCGTAACTTTTACTATATCATCATCATCATCATCATCATTATTATCATCATCTCCAACATTACCTACATTAATTTACATCACCATCACTACCACCAAAACAACAATTATCACCAACATCACAACCACTATCATCATGAACATCACCGCCACAACAATCATTTTTTTAATTCTAAGACAAAATCTGGAAATTTAAAATATTAAGTGTTTTGTCCAAAACTAAATTAAATTGTTTCTATTTGGCCATTTTTACCGACGCGATGTTGGGACATTTGAACCGTGAGAACGTTTGGTCTTCAAGTTTCAAGCTCCTCATATAATGCATTTGGGTACGTTACCTTTTTAGAGAAAGGTTTAAACAAGTATTTATTTGCTAGAACTATTTTAGTCGGTCTCATGTGCCCGTCTCAAAATTGATAAGGTGAATAAAACGCGACAGCGGCGCTCTATTCCTTAACACTATGATTTTAAACCACCTCTCATCAACGTTTTGATGTATGCTACTTTTCAAAAATCATTATTTCATTTGATAAATGTTGTAGACAAAGTTACTGAATAAACATAATATGCAGTCTGTTTTTATACCATACCTTCCGTGCATCGTTGTCCAGAAAACCCCAACGGACACTTGCAATAAAACTGTTTCCCATCACCAATACAGGTTGCTCCATTCGAGCAGGGATGCGTTTGACAAATGTCAAATTCTTTCTCACACTTGTTGCCATAGTAACCAACTAGACAACGGCATTCAAAACCAGTACCGTTATTTAGACAAGTTCCACCATGTTGGCAGGGTGAAAGGCGGCAAAAATCGATCATTTTATTACAGTAGTCTCCATAGTAACCAGGTAAACAAAGGCACTCAAAAGAGTTTATCAAGTCTTGGCAAGTTCCTCCGTTTGCGCATGTCACGTTCCGGCAGCTATCAATCTTATCTTCACAATGCGGACCAAAAAACCCGGTCGGACAATTACACTTGATGCCATCTGGGAAAACGGTACATGATGCGTTGTTCTTACATGAAATATTTGAACAAACTTCTAACTCACAGTACAAACCAGTAAACCCCGGATTGCACAGGCAAGTGCGTCCCTTGGATGGCTCATATGCACAAGCACCGCCATTTAAACACTGCTCACTCGTACACAGTTCAACAGATGTATTGCAGGTTTTGCCTATAAAACCAGGAGAGCATAAACATTCAAGCCCATTCATCAAATCGATATAACCTTTTCCAGAATTGAGACAGGGTGACGACCTACAGTGATCTACGTGCGTTTGGCAGTTATGACCTAATGAGCTTGTGTTATTATTTGATCAAACGAGATTGGAGGAAATGGAGTAACTCTCATTTCGTTTATTCTAATTTGTTTAAGTATTAAATTTGACACATGAATCATGTGACGATTGAAGTTTAACCAAAGTTAAAGCCTTAATTTTCGTCTGAGTTAAACTTTACCCCTTCAAACTACCATAAAAGTAATAAGTAGTAGTAGCAGTAGTAGTAGTAGTAGTAGTAGTAGTAGTAGTAGTAGTAGTAGAAGTAGTAGTAGCAGTAGTAACTAGTAGTAATAGTAGTAACAGTAGTAGTAACAGTAGTAGTAGTAGAAGTAATTAGTAGTATTACTTCTACTACTGATAATTGGTAAACCGTAAAGTCTAACATTTTTCTTTAAAAAGTTGCAAAAACTTATTCACCTACCTGAAAATCCAGCAGGGCAGACACAAATATAGGAATTAACTCCATCAACACAGGTTGCGTTAGAACTACAGGGAGACGATGAACATTCGTCGATGTCAACAGAGCAGTTTGTTCCAGTGTAACCTGGTTGACAAACACAACTATATCCATAACCACTGTTGATACAGCTGCCGTTGTGTTGACAAGGTTTGATTAAACACTCGTCAATATTCACAGCACATGTTCTACCTTCAAAGCCTGCAGCACATTTGCAGGAAAAATCATCCACGTGATCAACACAGGATGCGCCATTCTGACATGGAAACGAGGCACAGTCATTGATATTATGATCACACAAAGAACCATTAAAGCCTTGGTCACAAACACATTCAAAGGAACCAATTCTATCGAGACAGGTTCCATTCACACATGGACTTTCACTGCAATCATTTATGTCAGTCTCGCAGTTTAGACCAGTGTAACCGATTGCGCATGTGCAGAGATAACCATTGACTAAATCGTGACATTTTCCATTTATACCACATGGATTGGTCGTGCAATCATCAATATTGACTTCGCATGTGCGACCTGTATAGCCGATTGCGCATGCACATAGAAAATAGTTCACATAATCGGTGCAGTTACCATTGTTCATACAAGGTCTATTAATACAGTCATCGATGTTTTGCCCGCAGTCCACACCACCATAACCAGGATTGCAATAGCATTCGTACTTGTTCACGTGATCAATGCAGAACCCGCCATTCTGGCAGGGTGAAGATGCGCAGTCATTGATGTCAATACTGCATTCCTTGCCAGTGTAACCTGGTGGACATGTGCAGTTGTAGCCATTTACAAGGTCAGTGCAAATTCCACCATTTTTACACGGGAACGAGGTACATTCATTGATATCAATGTCACATGTTCGACCTTGATAACCGGGGGTACACAGACACTGAAAATCATTTATCTGATCAATGCATCGGCTGCCGTGTTGGCAAGGATTGTTATTAGCACATTCATCTACTTCTTGCTCACAGTTAGAACCAACGAAACCGTTTACACAGAGACAAGTGTAGTTGTTTAATCCATCCAAGCAAGTTGCATTGTTAAAACATTTAGCAGAAAGACAGTCATCAATGTTCAGCTCACAGTCTACCCCAGTAAACCCACGTGGGCACTGGCAGGTGTAGGTATCATTCCTGGAAACACAAGTACCACCGTTTCGGCAAGAAAACCAACTACAAATGTCATTTGTTCCAGCACACGTCCTGCCCATTGTGTTGTTTTCACAAATACATTTGAAGTTGTGAACAAGATCGACACAAGTACCGTTATTATGACAGGGGAAGGATGAGCAGTCATTAACATCAATTGTGCACTGTGAACCATTAAAGCCATCTATACAGTGGCAGACGTAGCCGTTACCTCTGTTCTCGCATGTCCCTCCGTTCCTGCAAGGCTGGCTAACACACTCATTCAAGTCAATTTGGCACTCTTTCCCCACGTAACCTTGTGTGCATGTACACTTGTAACCATTAACGAGGTCAGTACATGTCCCGCCATGTTTGCATGGTGCTGGTGCACAGTCATCCATATTGATGGAACAATTCTTGCCAGCGAATCCAGTGAGGCAAACACAGCTGAAATTATTTACCAAATCTACACAAGCTGCTCCGTTTTCACAAGGGTTTTGGGGTAGACAGTCATTTATGTTGTTTTCACACCGCTTTCCAGTGTAACCTTGCTTGCACACACAAACGTATGAGGCCACCCCATCGATACATACTGAATCGTGCCTACAACCATGTGTTTTGCAGTCGTCAATATTGCTACGACAATCTCGGCCAGTGAACCCGGGTGGACAGTCACAAGAGTAACCGTTTATGTGGTCGCGACACGTACCATTATTTAAACATGGACTTACTGCGCACTCGTCAACCTTCACGGAACAAGTTGAACCTTGAAATCCGGGAGCACACGTACAGGCGAATTGGTTGACAAGATCTCTGCAAGTTCCTTTCAAATAAATGAGAAATTCTTATTAAGTACTTTAGCTGATGACTTTAACAAAATATTACTTTAAACTAAATATTGGTTAATCTGAAATATAATCATTCTATCATAAGGAAAAACAACTTGGAATACGCGAGGGTATGAAGAGAAGTAGGAGAAGGAAGAGGAGGAGAAGAACACTGAGGAAAAGGAGAATCTGAATCTTCAAGGAGAAGAAAGAGAAAAAGAAAACGAAGAAGAAAGAGAGGAAGAATAAAAAAATAAGGAGAAGGAGAAAACGATAGTGTTAACGATGATGATATCCAGATCTTCAAAAGATCAAAGAAGATCTAGAAAATGATTGTGAGCTACAGCATTAAAACATGCTGGTTTAAGTTTCCTTAATTGTTGCCAATGAAACTATATATAGTTGATTCCTTACCTCCGTTGCCGCAGGGCTGAGAAAAACACTCATCAATGTAAACGTCACACCGCTTTCCAGTGTACCCTGATGGACAAACACATATGAATTCTCCTAACCCGTCAGCACACACTCCTCCATTCTTACACGGGTTACTGCTGCATTCATTGACATTTGTCTCACAATCAATTCCTTGGTATCCAACTGGGCAGGCACAAACATATCCATTCACCAGATCACGGCACGTTCCCCCGTGCCTACATGGTAACAGGGCACATTCATTGATATTTACATCACAAAACCTGCCTGTGTATCCAAGTACACAGTGACATTGGAAATCACTCACAAGATCTTTACACGTGCTATTGTGTTTACAAGGGTTCCCACGACAATCGTCAGTGTTGATTGTGCACAGCGGTCCTTCAAATCCTGATAGGCAGGCACAACGGAATGAATTTACCTAAGGAAATATACAAAAAGCGTTAACATGTATTGGATGCATCATCTTATTGTGAAGCAAATAGATTTATATTCACACAGCTGAATTTTACAATTAGTACTTCTCGTTGACAGCACATCTGGTTTGAAGGAAAGTGGAGATACGGATTTCAAAGAATATTAGCAAAACGCTTTTTTTTTCAAAAAAAAAATCCCATCTTCCTTTGTCCATCTGATGAACCAACTAGTACTGTTAAACATTTAATGTACTAAGTAACTTCAAAGTTCAAGTGTATCGCCAGCACAAATGTTCAATAGTTATATAACAGTAGGCTAGAATTTTACAAAACCTACAGCAATTGGTTAGCAATGCAAAAATATATTAATGAACGAAAGGTTAACAAACAGAGGGAAAAGAAAAACAGGCACACAAACAGACAAACAGATAGCTCTGTTGATTAATCAAAAAGTTAGAATTGAAATTAAAAAAACAATAAGATATGAATTATGAAAGGTAAAGATGAAGCAGGGAATCAAAGAAAAACAATCATATAACAGGGAAAAATACAAAATTTTATTAACAACTAGAACATCATTTTGTCTACTATTTAACATGTACAAATTAAGAAATAGTGCGTCACCTGATCAAAACATGTACCATTGTTTCGGCATGGCTGGATTATACACTCGTCAATATCCAATTCACACCTGGTCCCAGTAAAACCTGGCATACACAGACATGTTATGCCATCTGGTGTTGACACTGAGATATCGGAGACAAGGCACTGTCCTCCATTCTGACATGTGCTTGAGGAACACAAAACCCCACATACCTACGATTTTGATTAAACATAAACAAATCTTAACTTATAGAAAATGTTTTAGGTATTATTTTTTTATATGGACAAATAGAGCCAACATAATGGCTAAATCTTAAATAATTCTTTACAAACATTTTCGACTTTTTTTAATTAATTTCAAAATTTTGAAAGTGTTCATAGAAATTTGAAGTGGAAAACAAATTGCTTCATAAATATCAGAGGCATAACAAGGGGGGTCATTAAGTGTGAAAGTGTGAACGAGCCCCCCTTTTCAGAAAAAATCAGTGGTTCCAGATCCCGAGGAAAAGGAGGGAAGGGTGGGGGATGGGAAGAAGGTACTCACCAGAATTTTGGGTGGGGTTGTGCTGCTAGACTTTCACAAACCTGAACGTGTTCTAAACTAGAAAAGCCTTGATTCTGATACCCTGTCCTAAACAGGTCAGGCCTGACAACCAGAAAAAAGAATTCCCATAAATCAAAACCCACTCCAATCAGTTCTCATTTAGGAAGAACTGCACCATGTACTCAACAGTTTGTAAATATTGCAAAAGTTTATACCCTGTTCTAGATAAAAAATATCTGTGATTTACACACCCTGTTCTAAACTTGATGGTCTGAAAACCATACCATGAAAAGTGACACATAACTGTATAGTCAATATTTGAGAGTATCCCAGGGTTCCAGACTCTAGATCGTTAGCATATTTTTGGTCTCTAGAGGGCAACTTTATGATAATGCCACTAATTATAATA
>JAOBAY020078918.1:0-18973 GCA_025331085.2 Zoanthus sociatus
CTTGTTTTTTGGCTTGTCTATTATTGCACTTTTTTTCATGCTTCAAGAGCTTATATGGAGTTTTTATTTCAGAATATTTCAGAATGTTATCCAAATTTTACATCTGCTTTCAAAAGAAAAGGCAGGGTTATGAAATGTGGTATTTAAGAATCTGTAAAAAGATACAGTTTCTTTGTTATGTATCGCTAAGTTTTAGTCAATTTTCTACCACAAAAACTTTCCTAGTTAAGCGTGAGGCTGAGTTTGTTCTTAAATTGTTCTTAAATTTTGGCTAATCTGAGCCTCGTTGTTCTTATAAAGTTGTTCTTATTAAAAAAAAAGCGTGTAGTGGCTACTGCTATTGAAAGAAGCATAAACAAAAATTGCATAGCGTAGTTAAAGAATTGTTGCAATAAGTGCAATGTTATATTTTCCAATGCATTTGTAAATAAAAACCGGCAAAAGAAAAAGAGCATGTAACACTTTGCACAACTGTGTGGAGCAACAAATATTGGCCCTTTGACTAGGGAAAATGATATTGACAAAACAGCGACCGTACAATATTGAAACAAAATACATTATGTAAGAATGTAATTGTAAGAGAGATATTTTTGCAATATTTGGCCAATACAATAAAACGAGTTATTCAGTTGCGCAGTTTAGTGTTTGTCAGTCTAGGCATAACAGGATAAAAAAGACTAAAGCATCTGATTTTTATGAATGTTAACGTGAGGGTGTGTGACAAGTATTTAGGGCCCTTTGGCAATAAAACCATTCTTCTTTCTTGTGGTAAACAAAAACCCAAAAACCATGCCATGAAGGAAGCCGTCTTATATATAATTCATAAAGCTAATTTATCTGACAAGTATAGACACAGATTATAATACAATGAAGAAAGGAGGCTTTTTTTAAAAGTCGGAACAAAGGTCAGTGATTATTTGACAAGTTCATGTCAGAACTTATTTAGTTCAGGAGTATTGCCGTGGTCAAGTGACATTGATCAGTAATATATAGATGTTCTCTTGAATCCAACGTACATTTTCGAATGATGTTTTAAAAAAGTAGTTGCATGAATTAGTTATTTTCTATTAAAATTCATGACCGTATAACGACTGTTTTCAAAGGATTCGAAAAGGATTTATCTGACAAGTGCTAGAACTTATTTAAAATTCCAAACTAATTATTTCTAATAATATAAAGTGAGTGCTGCGAGTACACTATATGTTGTTCGATTTTCGGCATTTTAAAATGTCAGTTTGAACAGCTGATCGCATGTATCTTGTGTATCGAAATCCTTGTGACATCCTTGAATCCACTCTCGATACAGTATGGACTTGAACCGCTGATCGTATGCATCGCATGTTCGTTGCTAGTGACATCCGATGATTACACTGTGTACCAAATATATGAGGCTTCTCCCTTCGTGAATACAGTCAACTCTCTCTAAGACGGACACCTTCGGGACCGGCCTCAGCTGTCCGTCTTAGAGAGGTGTCCGGCTTATAGAGAGTCGACGTAACATGACCCCAGGAATTTTAAGCAATGCTGCACCTGTTTTCAGTGAATACGAGTCTGTTTAAAGTTTGTTTTAAGTTATTTACTTGAACGAAACCTTCAAACTGGAATAAAAACATATTTTTGATGACTGATTTAATTTTAACTTGTACGGTATGTAATTTGTCAACAAGATAAGTGCTGTCAATTAAACGTCTGGTGTTAAAAAGAGTCACGTACTTAGTAATTTAAGAATTTTTCTTCCCTAAATCGTAATTTGCGGTCACATTAAGCACCTCACAAGTGTCCGTCGCCCATTTCAAAGTGTCCGTTGTCCGTCTTATGGAGGTGTCCGTCTTATAGAGAGTTTGGTTATAGGAAAATGACTGAGAAACGGCCGGGACCAGCACCAGGTGTCCGTCTTATAGAGGTGTCCGTCTTATAGAGGTGTCCGTTAAGAGAGAGTTGACTGTATTGTTCCCTTTCGTGGTGGGAAGGCTTGTGCCTTAATGATCCTGGGAGCTAAACCAGCTAAGACCTCGGTCTCTGTTAGGTCCAACCATGCTGGGCAGGTTCCAGGTGAAGGACCAGACAAATACAGTACCTGGCCCTCCAGGTTGGAGGTTGAGCGTAGGACCAGCAGCCCTACCTTATAAAACCAAACTATGTTACAGAAACAGCAATGACAAATCCTTCAAAATCTGCTGTCTTAGCCCCACATGGGGGCGACGAGCCTAAGTAAGTGTGCTAGAGAGTTAGCACACTTTTTAGTTTTAGTGACAATCAAATATTAACCAATGTCTTACTCCATGGGTTCCTTTAAGCAAATATATTCTATACTTCATTTCATGACCAAATTTCAACTCTTTACCAATGGAACCTGGACAAACCTTGACTTTTACCAAATTGGCTAAAAGAAGTCTTACAGCGATTTCAGTTGCTAAATTCTTATGGGCATGTGAGCATCAAAAGCTATCTTATGCAAGCCGTTACACGGAAATCTGTTAAATCGGGAGGGAACTACCTTTAATACCTTGCTTAACTTGAGAGTTCGTATTGTAAAATCAGCAAAAATGTCAGATTTCATCAACGCAACTTCAAATTGTCCATGTGTTGCGGTACTATCAGGCCAGTATTGAACACACTTTTTCTGCAAAAGCAAATAATTTCATATATACTTTTTGTAATCTCATGTACTATCATAATAAACTTGCGAACACACTCAACCTCATCAAGATCATCCCCGCCCTCCTTTCAACCAGCACAATCATCGTAAGAAGTAAAAAAAAAAAAATAATAATAATGATATTTATACAGCGCTTATTCTATAGAGCTCTAAGCGCTTTACAAGTAAATACAGGTTTGAACAGTTAAGGGTCTTAGAAAGTCCGCTTGAGCGGCTCACATGATATGGCGCAATTTGGCAGCCGATAAGAAGTGCCCTCAGTTGAAGAAACAGACTACAACACCGGGATCACTACCCTACTCTTTGCGATAAGTGTGTGGGTTCTTTTAAGTCCCTCGACAGAGAGAGAGACTGGATCTACGGTTTAACGGCCTTATCCGAGAAGACGCGAAGGTCCAAACATTTGCAAATGTTAGAGCAAAGGCAGCACCTTCTCCTCAATTATTTTAAGAACCTGAGTGTTGGTCACAGCAGACTGGCGCCTTACCAACTGGGCTAACCAGGCGGCGGTTGAAAAAAATATGTAACTTTTTTGGGTAGCTTTTTCTTTAGGAACCTCCTGTTGTTCCGAATGAGTGTTGAAAACAAATATTTCCTTAATCTGTGCAAGATGCATGTCGATTCGGTGTTAAAAGACAAGACTGCGCGACATACATGCATCTCGCTCAATAATTGAGATTTAGTGCAATGGTTAGTTTACAGTATCTTTTGTCATAATCAAAGGCATCCTATGAAAAGCTCGTATCCAAATATAAACTCTTCACTTATTTTTTAAAACGTAGTTGTGTAGAGCTAAAATGAGATTAAGGTTTGTGTAATGTTCTAATCATTGACTTAGGTGGGATTTGAACCCACGATCTTCGGGTTACTAGTTAGCCACTCTACCAGCTGAGCTACTGAGTCAACTGGGAGGGGTGTGTGGGTTACAAATCTAGTCATGTGCGAACATAGAATATATCTATACTTAAACACACATATATTAGTGTTAAGACTCTACGAGGCAACTTTCATCTCCTATTTCAAAGCCCAAAGTTTGTAACTGCAAAAAAAATCTAGCTTAAGCAGCAAAATATAATGCAATAATCAACCTAAAACCCAAAATACTGCAGAGAACTGCAAACTCAAACTATCACCTAGTTGGCGCTTGCTCTGTCGTGACTGTCCCTCAATGATTTTTGTCTCTTCCCTATTGTTATTTTCAGTTTTTTTTCTTCTTATTCTTTTACCAATTCGCATTAACTGTCATCTATTATTTATCATATTTATTTGTTATGTACTCAGTGAAAGTCGAATAAATAAATAAATAAATAAATAAATAAATAAATAAATAAAGATTTAGAATTATTTAGGAGAGTCGTTGGTCAAGAGAGCGATTATTATCCTTTTCGTACATGTCTGGTGTAGGTTACCGAACTTCAGCCGAACACTCAAAAATCACGTGTTATATTCCAAGTTTTGATTCACCGCCAAATAAGAACCTTTTAACTATCTTGAGACGATTGCCTCCCGAAAATTCTATTGTTTACGTGGGACATTCTGATCCACCGCAATATCCCTTGAGCTAAAGCTTCACGAGTTAAGACGGGAATCCGGAGACCAATTTAACGAACTTGAGACGATTACGTTTCGAACATTCTATTGTTTACACGTGACTCTCTGCTCCGCCACAAGAGCTTTTGAGGTAAAACTTCACGAGTTAAGAGAGGAATCCGGATATCAGTCTAACGAACTTGAGCCGATTGCGTTCCGAACATTCTATTGTTTACACGTGACCTTCTGATCCGCCATACGAGCTTTTGAGGTAAAACTTCACGAGCTAGGAAACAAGGAAACATGTTCAGTAGCTTTGGAAAACTGGTGTCAGTTTAAGTAGAAAACTATTGATTGTAACGTTTTCTATTTTCAAATATTAAAATGTATTTCGGTTTTGTGGTTAGTATTCTTTTAGATTTTTTAAACTTAGTTTATATTAAAACCCGGCTTGCACTTTTATCTACTCATATTACACGTATCTCCAACTTTACTTCCAGTGTGCCGAACTTTTTATCACTTAAGAAAAAAAATGCTCTTGAAAAGTTTGCAATATCTAACAAAAATAACTACTATTATTCCAATTGTTAGTATTTTAGGGAGTGCAGTTCTATATACCGGTGCTAGGTTAAGATCATTATCCTGGCCAAAACCAACAAAACGCCCCGCCGATGTGAAGCAAAAATTATCTGTTTGTTATTTGAAAGCTATCATCAACAAATTGAAATAAAAGCATGCTTAATATTTCCCTGCACAAATACGTTTGTCAGTAGTTACATGCAGCATTGCGAGGCTATGCCGCGCTGCTAAGGCACAAAATGGCCAAAACAGCCGTGTATGGCTGCTAACATTCAAACGCACTATATTTACTGGGCTAAGTGTAGAAAGCCAGGCCAAAATATGGGTTGTTTTTTATTCGACGTGGTCGTCCACCCATTAAGTTGAGCATTTCTCAATCCCTTGCGGCGCCAACTCAAGAACGTGGTTTGCACTGAGTCTTTATTCCTAAAAGCACAATCTTTGTGGTAGACATTACACTATTACACTAAACATTTCCATGGAAGTTGGAAGTGTACTTGAGAACAGACCACAGCATTGATTTATCGCGAATCCATACGAATTATCAAACGATTAAGCACTGTGCAAATATAAACTGAACGTAGCACTGAGCTAATACTGAATAAAGTTAACATTGTATAAATACCAAATGAATTACAGGAAAGGCAAAGAGGAAGACGCCATTTCGAATAATAAGGAAGGTATTATTAAAAGAGCAAGTATGCTAAGCAATGTAACTTGGATACATAAGGAGGAAAGGGAAACAAAACTTTCCAGTAACGGAATTTCTTAAAGGTCTCAACTTCTGCTAAGCTAAACAATATGAGAATGTCTTTCGTACGTAAATAGCTATGGGAACAAGATGCCAAAAAGATATAAGTAAGTAATTTTCTTACAAAAGTTACCTTTCCTCCTTCCACCAAATTTGTAGTCATAACGATTATGGAGACATTTTGGTTCCATATCATGAACCAGAAAGATGCTACGGAGCTTTGTACTGGACCTTTAAGAGATATGTTTTGTAAATAACGATAATGCCCACAAAAAATAGCCATTAATTAGTTAAAAACTAATTAGTTAAAAATAAAAGACATCGGTGAATACAGATAAGTGTAAAAATTACGAATATTTGTCAAACCTTGAGTAGCAATATAAACTTGAGGAGTTTCATCCCAACCCTAAAGGGAAAAAATAATATATTATCGTCACAATCATCATAATTATCATTGTTTTTCGTCGTTACCACTACCATCATCATTAACAGCAATATTGTCATCATCATCATCAACAATATTGTCATCATCATCATCATTATTAACAGCAATATTGCCATCATCATTATTACCAGCAATTTTGTCATCAACTTCATCATTAACAGCAATTCTGTCATCATCATTATCATTAACAGCAATATTGTCATCATCATCATTAACAGCGATGCTATCATCATCATCATCATCATTAACACCAATATCGTCATCATCATCATCATCATTAAAGCAATGCTTTCTTTATCATCATTATTAACAGCAATATTGTCATCATCATCATTAACAGCAATGCTGTCATCATCATCATTAACAGCAATATTGTCATTATCATTAACAGCAATGCTGTCATCATCATCATTAACAGCAATATTGTCATCATCATTAACAGCAATATTGTCATCATCATCATATTGTTAACGGTAAGTTTGTCATCAACTTCATCATTAATAGCAGTCTGTCATCATCATCATCATCATCATTAACAGCAATATTATAATCATCAGCATCATTATCATCACCATTAATATCACTACAATCACAATCATTATCACCACCAACATAATTGCCATCATCATCATCATCATCACCATTTATAACCATCATCACCATCACCATCACCATTATTCAAAAGCTGACTTATTACATTCAAATCTCCAAAAAAACACAAGCATAGACTCACGTGAATGTAACTAGCGTTGATATAGTCTGTTTCTTCATAATCCTCCAGCACAACTCGTGTATGGTCGTCTGTTATAAAAGAAAAGAAAACCGGAGGAGGTGCATATTTCATTTTTGAATGCAAGTGAGAAGATTATGCAAGTATAGCTCAAATTATACTTCTTATTGGAAACACTTACAAGCGATGATATTTCCATAACGGTTAAACTTTTTGTTAGCAGGTTTTTCTGCTTCAGTCCAAGGAAACTGCTTCAGTTTAGGGAAAGTCTAAAAAAAAAGACATACAAATCTGTTAAATGTAATATCAGGAAAATGTGTGCAATAAAAAGGGACTCACACTTCATACAGTTACTACTACAGGTTAGAAGGTCATTCAGACTTAATATTTTTATTTGCCAAGTACGAGTAGATCTAAGGAAAAAATAAACAAGCAAACATTTTTTTGGCTGAAGGTATATCTCGTCATTAACTATTAAAAACTTTCTAGGCTGTTTTAACCAGATCATATAATTTTTATCAGTATAAACCTACTAACGGTCAAACATGCATCCTGCATTCTGATTGTCTACTCTACTAGAGGTCTATTTGTAATAGCCTACTAGTAGAGAAAAAATGGCTAATCAAAATAGTTATGATCCCCGTTTTACTATAATATCAGAGGATTTCATTAATAATTTAATTAATATTTGTACATTCTTTTTTGACCGATTAGTAGGTTTATACTAAAACAATTAGACCTCTCGGCCTCATGGACTACGAGGTTGAATAACCCTTTCGGCCTACGGCCTCATGGGCTATTGACTAGTAGTCCATTCCTCCACAAGGTCTAAATGTTAATTAAAAAATGCTTCAATAACTTTTCGAACACTGGGGAAATAGGTGTGTGCAAACATACTGTTTTAAAAAAGGTATATTTCAGCAACTTTAATTCTTCACAAAGGTTGGTAGTATCTTCAACTTCATTCATTTAATTCTCATCCTTTTTACTCAAATTATCTCCAACTTTTACCTTTAGGTGTTATGCACTTTTTATCACTTCAAAATATACGTTCCCTTCAAAAGTTTGCAATATCTAACAAAATTAACTACTGTCATAAGAAATATTAGCTTTTTAGTGCTTTTAAGACCCTAAATGGCCGAAACAGCTGTCCATGGCTGCCTAAGGAACGCGAAGCAACCTTTGCAGCGCTGTGCAGATAATTTTAAAGTCACTGAGTCAATCGATATCTCTGTTTTTTCCCAGGCTTTTCTTTTGGCGCATAAAAGCTATATATAGGCATGTTTTCAAAACATTATTTCTAATACCTATATTATTATATATTTCTCTGGTTCACCTGATATTCCTGCCTGAGACGAGCATAATCTCCCAGTTTAACTCGGTTCATGTACTCGGAGAACTGAACTACAGGGATCGCTTTACGCTCTTCTTCTCCCATAGCGTTGCAGTAGATCGGTTGGGAATCGTCTTTCATGGGAACCTTTGAGGAGTCTTTCGGAAACAAAATTTCATAAAAAACACAGTTAGGTTTACAGAACACTCTCGATCTTGTTAGGAGTTCTTTTCTACCTCAGAATGCTTTGACCAGGTAAGTTCAAACATTTATATATAGCTTCAAACTCTCAAATCACTGGTCTTAATTAAACATGGGCAATTTATAACAAACCCTAATTAGAAAACCTCAGATTTTCCTTACTTCTATATGTGTTTATATTGGGTAAGATGCCAGAATATCTAGGGCCTAATGTTGTCACCTTGCAACATAAGGAACTGGCTTTTTGAACGTTAGCCCTTTGACAGCGCAACTGCAAATGAAACAACTCAAAACTGAAATGTTCGATCATATCCATGAATAGTGTAACAGCCTCGTCAAAGCAATGCGTTGTGCAATAACCTCATATTGCGGCAACATGGCAGTACCTTGTAAGGGAGTTGTACCCGTCCCAGACAAGCCAGCCTATTTTGATTTGCAACGCTGTTGTAAATGAACTTGCTACAAACTATGACACAACTCCGCAGTACGTCTAAAAAGTATATAGCACATTATAACTTTTAAGTAATGCGTCATTTTGGGTTTCTTCCATCTTCTTGGTAACATTTATAGCATATCATTTCTTTTGATTTTTATTTTTAAACTTTAACGGTTAACTTTTGGCATTAATGGCCAGCAAACCAAATAAAAATAAAATCAGCCATAATGAAAGCTTACAAACTTAAAAACAATTACCTTTGTTTTTTGGAGCGGCATATGAAGTTTCTGGTTTCACTTCGGCTGCCGTGTCAACAGCTTCTTTCCCTCCTAAAGCGATATCATCTTCCCCCCTCACTAAATGCAAAGAGCTGCTTCCATTCTCTTGACTTTCCAACGAGCGCATGGGAACAGTTTGCTTTTCATAACTCTGGCGACTTTCTTTACTATGTTTTCGCCGTCTGCACAGGTATGAAAACAAAGCACAATTTTGTTCGGACCAGTGACATGTGAAAGACAAACATTTATAATTAAAAAAGAGGGTAAGAAAAACATAACAGCCTAAACTACTTTATCAAATAGCTCGGACAGCGGGCCTTTAAAGGACTGAATCGGAAAGAGACCAAACAAATTTAAGAGGAGTAGATCGGTATTAATTAAGCGTTTAAAGCTTAAGACATTAAAATTACTTCAGTTTGACAGATGGATGGATCGATTCATAGATGGACGAATGGATGGGTGGATGGATGGATGAATAGATGGATGGGTGGATTGATTGATGGATGGATGGAAGGAGGGATGGATCGATTCATGGATAGACGAATGGATGGGTGGATGGATGGATGAACAGATGGATGGAGGGAGGGAGGAAGGGAGGGATGGATCGATACATGAATGGATGGATAGATAGAGACGTGGTGAATTTCCCCTGAGAGTACTAGGGACAAAGCCTACCATTTTTTAGGTGCAGATTTTATTTGAATCGTTAATCAACCACTAAGGCAGGCTGTTATTTCAAGTTTAATTTTAATCTAAAAAGAAAAACGCCAACATGTGACTGGATCAAAATCCCGGAATCCAGCCAGAGTTATCCCTGAACATATGACGTCAGTGACTACGAAACTAGAGTTCTTCCCTTTAAATTATACATATAGTTTGGTTTCTTACCTGAGATAGACAACGACAAGCACAGCTATAACCAGGACCAAAAGAAGAGGGACAATAACCCCAACTATGATAGAGACAGGCCCTCCGTCACGTTTCTGACCACCAGATGCGGACTCTGGAAATCAGGAGAAATGATCAAAAATCCTTATAAAAAAAACTTGCACAAAAAATATAATTAAAGATATTAAATTTTGATATTACCTTATAATAACATAATCAAAATAAGTTACTCACAACGGCTTTTTATAGTCACATGACGATCCTCAAGACTGGTTAAAATTAATTTCTATTAAGATTCCTACAACTTTTCTTCCAATCAAGAAATTGAAATTGTTATCAAAGTTTAATATTACAAGTATCCTACCTTTTCTCACAGTAATCTCTGCTAGTTTGGCCGGTCTGCTCGCAAACATTTTCTGTACAAAAAGGAAAAACAACATGAATCTTTATAAACAATTTTGGTCTGTTTTAAATAAAAGGGCTTCTAGAACTAATATTGTTTTCTTTTTTGTAACTATGAAATGCTTATGGCCAGAGGTTGAACTGTATTTGGGCAAACATGATGAGCGAAGTGGTGTCAATGACCAAACACAATATATAAAATTTTGTACAAAGAATCAGCTGGAATGTTAGCTTTAAAGAGGTTAAACAATTATTATTATTATCAACATTATTATTATTATTACTACTACAAATAATAATGATATTATTATTATTATTATTATTATTATTATTATTAACATTGGTATTATTGGTGGTGGTGTTATTATTATTACTGTTATTATCACCAATTGCCACTTTCTTTTGATTTTTGCTATGTAAAATCTGGCTGCCGGGGACCATTTTAATATACCTGTGGCAGCAAATACTTTTTACTACTTACCAACTAGGTTAAGTTTAATTGACAGATATATGCTGTTCAATTTTTCTCTATATTGACAGTGCTTTGCTTAGGTGTGCTCTAATCGTATGGACAATTTTTTGTATTCCTTGAAGATTGGTTCTCCAGAGATTTACGAGACTATTCTAATGCTATTATAACTATTATTGTTTTATTGCCATTATCATTATCATTATTGTAAATTTATTATCATAGCAGCAAAATAGCTACAGTCAAATAACCTACAATTACCAACCTACCATCAAATATTGCTGGCCCGAAATATAAGCAACACATTTAATAGGAAGAAGCATAAAAAACAGACAGAATTCAAGCCATTCTGAGCCCAGTATAGTGAAATTCGTCCTATGTAACAAGATTTCTGCAAGTTTCTGAATTCGGTAAATGTATTCAGGAAATATTAAAATCAGTTATGGTACACATCAAATTAAATATGTTCGCATGTGAAAAGAAATAAAGGTGGAAACTCAAAGATTATAAATTCTTCCCTTCATCTTTAAAAGTCTGTTTATTAATATGTATTTTTTTTTCTTCTTTCACATAAAGAGAGGTTAACATTGAAGAATCAGTTGTAGATCATTGGAAATTCTTCCGCTGACCGATGTACGGCAATCAGTTTTCGCTGTAAAATATAGAATATAAATTACTGTACAGTAAATATAAATATCTCACCGCTCTGTATACGGTAATAGTTCTCACAAATACTGAGTATTTCGTTCCTCCTCTAAGCCGAGCGTTCAGATACGATCCATGAATGGTTTCATCACCGACAACGAAGCTCGTATTTGAAGTCACGTTTCTTTCTGGAATCTCAGCCGAGATGTAAAAAGGTAGTCCGAGTGCTTCTGCCGTTGTAACATTGTTCAGTTCATTCTCATAGTTCTCTGGAAGTATGGTAGATGCATCTTCCACACGAAGCACAATTATTTGGTAAAAACTGCCAAAATAAAAATGCAAGTTCAAATTTAAAAACTTGAACTGTAATAAGGGATTCATAAACGCTATAATGCCATTTGCTTTAAAAAAAAATAGCCCGCTAGGGCTGTGAGACACAAATATGCTCTCTTTCACTTAAGTTCCCCATTTCCCGGCACTCTAGTAATAACATAAAACGAAGGGGCTAAGTCATAAGTGTTCGCAATTTAAGTAATCGTGAATAAAAAATCTGAAAAAATAAACAGGGTTCAACAGAATTCTAACATGTTAAATTTGAAATATTGGTGCATAACGTTATTACTTACAGGGCTGTACAATTAAACTCTCTTTCAAAAAAAAAACGTGTTCTATGAAAATTGTTTGTCATAGTTTTCTAAATTATCACAAATTTAGACTTTGCTTTGTCATTTTCCAAACTAAAATAACTGAATGTAAATAGATTTCTAAAAAGACATAAATAGAATGCTGCGGAAATTAAATAGAAAAACATTTACTATTCATAAGCAAGATGCCAAAACTGCGCGAGCAATTTTTCAATTGGTTTCGTCTCCATTAAATCCTGTACCAATTGAAGATCAATTAAGGTGGAGCCACCGACTAAGTGAGCACAGTAACTGAACAACGTTAGGCAAGTAAGGAAAACCAGTAGATAAAACCGTAAAAACCAGTATTCGCGGCACACACCACACAACAAAAACCGACCTTGTAAAAAACTTACTAAAAAAGAAAAAAAAAGGTAAACTTAATCTAGTTTTAGAAACAGACTCGTCTTTCACAGTATTTGGACAGCTACGCATACTAACAATATATCTACTATTGTCTTTGAATTGTCCATATCATTCTCAACTAACGATAAACATTTATTAGAAATAAACTACAAGTACCTAATTGGTCCATTTTTCATTTCAGCTGCTGAAAACGTTACAGTGAATTGATTGCCCGCATTAGCATCATCCTTCATCTCAACTTTGGCTGGTAAAGGATCTGGGTGGAAATAATTAGTAGAGTTTGTAGAATTAATCCAGGTCAGTGAGCTTATTAGCCAAACCTGCTTTTATACCGAACCCTCCTTCCCAGAAGGCTTATCGCGCTACATTTTACCTTTTCGAGAAGAATTCAATGGTGAAAATGAACTGTACTAACCAGTATTGTTCTTCGTTCCAAGAGTGATTACTTTTGATGAATCAGAAAGTACTACTACGCATGTGCTATCTGTACTTACGGTTATTTTCTCAACTTGATCCCATAAGCATTACGTTTTTCTGTTCATATTTCTACAGGCTTGTACAATCAAACCTCTTAAGAAAACTGAACAGGAACACTATTGATAACGTAAAGATATTAATCTTTAAGAATGTGCGTCAGTGAAAAATGACCTATGATGTAATTATATATACTGATGACTTACTTGCAACATCAGTTTCTGCTCTTGCTTTAACAACACTGTAATCCAATTCACTGCAACCAGCTTTGGTTGCCACCTGAAACTCATAAACTGTACCAGGTACCAGACCCTCAACGACAAGTTCAGTTGGTTCCGGCTTTGATGTCTCTTCCTTTCCTTTGTGAAGGAAAGAATCGTTGTATAATTTGGTTCCTTTGAATTTTACCTGTAGCAAAAAAAAAAAGTTTTAAATAGAGAAAATAAGTATAAGATGAATCACAAGAGTAGCAACAATAGTGCAGATATGGCTTCTCATTTTTATAACAGATGTTTACTGTGGAAAGGGACTTACATCAAAATTAATATCCTGAAATAGCGTTGCATGAGTGTAAGCTGTACTTTCTTTGAAATATTTGTTTCTTGCTATCGTTAATTATAGATGGAAACAGTGATCGCATCAAAGATGTCCTAGAAAAACATCTCAAAGAATGCTTTTCATTAATTTTTACTTCTTTTCTTCGCTTTTTCAAGCCAAAGAAATAATGACGTAAAATGAAATCGACTCATTTATTTCTTCCCATGGTGAATTAATTTTCTCATTAGAATAACTTGGATTTTGAGGTAGAATAAAGAACACAGTTTCATACACGCGTCATTGACATTTTTTTCAAAAGAAGATTGAGCCAAAATCCATGGCCAAGTTTTCTACTTTTCTACCTTTTTCTACCCTTTGGATTCGTGTTTTATTACTACGGCTAACAATAATTTATAACCATAGCAAATGTTTCCTTGTGCAGAAAATGCAGACGATTGGAACAGCTGCCTTCTAACCGCAAACGTGAGAGCCCAATCCGACACTATTTAACGTCTGTGTGAACTTCTTTACAACCAAAATTGACTAAAAATTGACCGAGGCCGGTTAAATGAGCACCGGGATTTTATAGTAGTTCTCCTTTGGTGGACTTAATTGAGACTCTATCTTCTGGTTAAGAGCCATAAAACTCAATCCTTTTAAAGGCCTCTTCTAACAAGGCGACAAGACAACGCAACTCTTTAACTAAAACAATAATTTGGTCACTTACCTTGTAACCTTTGATTTCCCCACCAAGGCGTGGTGGCTCAGTCCAAATGACTTTGACTTCTTTGCTACCTCTTTTGAATGCTTCAACTTTCTGTGGCGGCATCGCAGCTGTTAATTTTGGCAAAAAATGAATGTTACGACTACTGCTATTCAGGCAAGCTGGACAGAAGTAATAAAAAAATGGCAAAAACTAAACAACTAGTTATAGAGAGCATGACCTAAGAAGCGGAGGTACAAATTAATTCTGTTCATCCTTGATTGATAAAAAAGATCTTTAATGAATAAGCGTTCAGCACGTGAAGATAACACACGCCAGTCCAAGCCTTTATGTAACGTACTTTTAATTCGAATCTTTAATTATTGATGCAAAAATATTTTTAAGTGTTGAGGCTTGCCTGATTAGGGATTCATGATCATTAAATTGTCAGGGGTTTAGAGGCAGAGATTTGCTCATATGTAAAAAAATATTGCGTCCTGGGTAACTTTTGGACAAGAGAATCAACACTTCGGTAACCTCCACAATAGCTAAATCTTTTATAAGCCAGGTGGCCCATGGAGCCGGCGCTTATCTGCGATTTCTATAGTGTTGGGCGGATGAGAGTCTTTGACTTCCACAGGATGGGACACTAACCCATCGCAGGTTAGCTCACAGCAGACGCTGATACCCATTAATCTACCCTGAAGAATGGAAAGCTGGGTTAGCTTAGGCGGAAAAGAAGATCACATAAATATTCGGGATCGAACTGGGGACCTTGTGGTCGGAAAGTAGAGATTTTACCAACTGTGCCAACCACGTCCGCCCTCCTACAATCGTGGACATAAATCATGTGGACAGCAGGAGTTGTTAAAATATTGTAGCTAAATCTTCATATTCATCCCCCCCCCTTCCCCCCCCTCATCCTTCCTAGTACATTCCACTCTTGAATGTGTACAGGCCAACAGTATCATTAGTGTAAGGAGGGCCAGGGAAAGAGGGGGGGGTACGACTAATGAAAAGAAAGTGTATTATTAATTCTTCACATTATGTTGTCCCTGTGGTGAACGGATGATCAGAAGCATGAAGACAGGGTAGAGTCCCGATCGGGTATTACTCGAATTTTAGGGAGTACGTTAGAAACAACATTACACAGTTTGTGTTTTTCCTAAAGTGAGTAATTTTCGGCACTTTTCGTACACACAAAATATGAGTTAGTTTAGTACATATTACTCTGCATCGCACCAAACTCTGAAGACAGTAGTTGTATTGGGGAAATATTTGTTAAGCTATTTATTCGACCATTCTGAAAACTACGGATACAAATTAAACATAATTAACGTTAAACGGGACAACAGTTCACGCTTCTTGGCATAACATATTCACATGCATAGATATCAAGTTTTGAAAAACAAGTTGGAAGGACACTACATTGTAGCGCGGAGCAGAGGGAGCAAACGAACAACAACTTTAAACATGAGAAGACAAAATTCAGAAGCGCCCAAGTACTGTTCTGTTTTATATGTAACTATAGACAAAAAATTACAGACGTTACTCGGGGGGATCCACACCATGGCGAACGTGGCTTGACCTACGGTCAGATTTTTCCCACTTTGAAAAACTTCTGGATTTAAATTCAGGAAATGTCGTTTCCAGGTATTGATTTTCAAACATTTAAAAGCTTTTCATAACTTAGCTATGAAGCCGGAGCAGTTAAAATCTAGAGCAACTCAATTTTAGCGGCTCTGTCAATGCGAATCACAATGAATATTGTAATAAAAAATTGTACGGCAATGATTCAATTTTCACAAACTGAGCTATTAATTTACAGCTGTTTGGAGAAGATCAATTTTAATGGGTCCATTAATGCCACTCAAAGGTGTACCATGATTATTGTAAGAAAGAGACTGTACCGTGGCGATGCACTCTTCAGTAACTGAGCTAAGAAGTCACAGCTGCTTGGAGCAGTTGAACTTTAATGGATCCATCAATGCCACTCAAAGGTGTACAAAAAATAAACAATCTAAACAAATTGTGCCACATTGCAGTGCCATAAACTATATGAGCAATGAATCTAAAACTGATTGGAGCAGGTCATTTCTAGTGGACTCATCCTGTCTGAAGGATTGTTTACAGTGAGTTCTCGATAAAAAGTTGTAACGCGATTATCAGTTAGTTAAAAGATTTTGGCAAAGCTCCTTTTCAGGCTTTACTTCTCCAGATATTTGTGAAAATTGCAAATTGTTTATAACGTGGTTGTTAATAACAGCATGCAGTTCAGACTTGATAACAATAATCAAAAAAGAAACGAACTTACCAAAAAAAAAGTGGTTTAATATAAATATATTAATTTTTTATCAGCTGCATATAAAAGGCTTTTATTTTTGGTGTGTAGGAGAAAAACTGGAAAATTCCTTATTACTCGGGCTTCCTGTGGAAGGCCGAGTTAGAAATCCGGCTTTCGGCCCGAGTTCACGCATTTTATGCGTCTAGTTCAAAATCATCCCACTCCCCAACCCACAAAAAACTTTTCATTACCTAACTTTAATGACCCTCCCCTAACGACAACTCTACGTTCTCCTGTTCTTACCACCCTTACTTACATTACATTTCCTCACGTTTTTTTTTCCTTTTTTTGAAACTGTTGAACACCAAGAATTGAACTACTGAGTTTTGGATCTATTCGGATTTGTAGTCCTATACCGTTCATCTCAACTTGTGAACACAAACAACCGTTGCAAGCACGCCAACTTTTCTAGGTATCACTAGCTATTACTTTCTCTTGGAAAAATAAATTACGGTGGCCCAGAAGGCTCAGACATTACACATAAAAAAGTTGAATACAACTAAAAAATGTTCATGCAATTTAAAAAAAAGACTGCAAATAAAAAAAGGATGAGTACAAATTATCAAAAAATTGATGCAAACAAAAACGTAGCGGCAAATGAAAAAGTTGAGGCAAATATAAAAGTTGATGCAAACAACGTAATACACTGATTTGAAAAAAAATAAACTGGTTTCAAAAAAGACAACTAATTTGAAAAAAAAGTAAAACTTGTTTGAAAAAAAATACAATTAAACCACAACATTATATATGGAGATCTCCTTTCACATAAGAAGACACAAAGTTTAGAAGTAATCATTCAATAATGAAGCACAAGAAACCTTCAGCGTTACAAATAGTAATCTAATCAATGACTGTACTTTGTAGACATTAAAACAACTTACCATTTTCCCAAGAAAGTTCATTACTGTACGGCCCGGGTCCAGCAGATGTCGAAGCCCTCACTGAGATATTGAATCTTTTACACAACTTCAAGTTATAAAGCAAGGTATGTGTGTTAGTGGTAGTTACTAACACAGCGTCTGATGACCTCTTCCTTCGAGTGGTAGGTTGAGTGGTGTATCTTACATCATACTGGGTAATTGTACCATGGCTCCTTTCCCGTGGGGGTGGGTCCCAGGAACAGTTGTACGTGGTGGCGTTAAAGTGTCTAAAGGCAAAGTTGCGTGGAGCGGCGTCTGGTGCTGAACATTTAGAACAGAAACCTTGTTAGTTAGTATTCTGGACTATTCTAATTGTATATTTGATATTATTTTTTGTGGCTACTGCCTCTTATGCAGGCGAAGCCACAACGTGATCGTGTTGAGTGAGTGTGTGAGTGTAACAATAGCAAACGAACTCCTGCCAATAAATTGTAGACAACGTTCGTTTTTGTTTCTTTCCGAATATCTTTGGTACGTCATACTTGTCAATGATTGGTTGGATGGATTTCCATAATATCGAAGGGCCATCCAGAGTTTAGTACAGAAGCGAATAATCAGTTACACAGCCTTAATGAATAGTCCATTTTCGCATTGCAGATGCCGCTAACTTCAATGACAACGGACTCAGTTTTTACAGTCTTAGCCTCAATATGAAGTTAAATATTCCTAAATACCAACGTAGTTTTACACTACATGCAACTATGTGTATTGTTGAAGGTGCGACTTCTCGCTCTCTCTCGCAAGTGTTTTGGAATATTTAACAACAAAACGAGGCTAACACTGCAAAAACTGAGTCCGTTGTCATTGAAGTTAGCGGCATCTGCATTGCGAAAATGGTCTATTACTAGGCCTTTGGCCGGCTAAATAAGTCTTGACACCTTGATAAAGTTGTTATTATTATTATTATTATTATTAGTTAGGACAATTTTAGGTTATATCAAATCGTTTTTAGCAGGATAAGGGTTAAGTTTCCGTATTCAATTTGACTCTCAATCAATGTTTTATGTTTTCAAAGGAAGTTACAGTCTTATCTAATTCTCTCAAGATTATAACATAAGATACTTGATAGTATAGCTTTGGTGCAGTAGATTCTCTTTCGCTTATTTTATTCTCAATATTCAAAAGTATTTCGAAGGTAATGGAAATGTGTGTTGAAACGTCATTATAGTCTAGATAATGGTTTTGGTAAGGAGTTTTACTTTACAAATACAATGTAAGAACTTATATTTTTCATGTATGAATAAAAGTTTTGATTTTTGGAATAGTTCTGGTCATTTTACTTTTAGAGTCCAGCTGGTGTAAAGAATTTTTAATGTACCTTACATTTTATACGACATGTACCCGTTTTCACTACTTCCTGGCCGGACCAACACTCAGAGTCTTAAAATAATTGAGGAGAAATTGCTGCCTTTGCTCTAACATTTGCGAATGGTTAGACTTTTGCGTCTTCTCGGATGAGGACGTTAAACCGTAGGCCCTCGGGGACATATCTGTGTTTGTCATGTGAAATGTCTCCGTCCACCTTAGAGTGGTAAAGATGGTGTCCCCAATTAGTAGGCCTTTGACCGGCTGAATAAATTGACACCAAAATAAAGTTATT
>JAOBAY020078919.1:0-11034 GCA_025331085.2 Zoanthus sociatus
AAATGAAAATAATAATAGTAATAATAATAATAGTAACGACTTTATTTAAGTATCAAGTCCTTTTTAGCTGGCAAAAAGCCTACTAACTGGGGACGTCATCATTACGCTCTAAGGTGGACGGAGTCCTTTCACATGACAGGCACACATATAAACACATATATGTCTCCGAGGGCCTACGGTTTAACGTCTTTCTCCGATAAGACGCAAAAAATCTAACCGTTTGCAGTTGTTGGAACAAAGGCAACAACTTATCCTCAATTATTTTAAGAACCTGAGTGTTGGTCCGGCTGGGAGTCAAACCTGAGCCTCCCGGACAATGGATTGGCATCTCACCAACTTGGCTAACCAGACGGCGGTTAAAAACAACAGTTTAATGTAGAACAAGACTATGCTTAGATGTAATTCATATGTCTCGCTATCTGCAGGCCACGAGAACGAGGAGAACGTGGAAAAAGTCGCTCTCTTCTTCCTGACAAACCACAGGATTTTCAAGTGCGTGTGAAAGTCATTGAAGGTCGAGGACTTGTAGGTGCCAACATAAGCCCTGTAGTACGAGTGACGATGGTGAATCAGACTCGACAGACCAAGGTGAAAGGCTCAACGAACAAACCTTTCTATGACGAGGTAAATGCTAAAAATTTTGATAGCATAATAAACAGTAAGGCCAGTCAGTGACCGTCAAAAGCCGTTTGGTATTTTAAAGTGTTTTCCAGTGTGTTAATGCGCAGATTTTATATACGTAAATAGACCTGTCATGCAACTTTAATTCTTGAGAATTTACAATTTTATGGGAGAAATTAAAGTGTACACACCCGCTTTGTATATCGCTTTCTCTTTGTGAAGACGGAAATAATTTTATTAAAAAAAATGCATCTCGGGTTTTCACTGATCTGCTCTCGGATTCTGCCAAATGTTTACCTGGTTTTTCACCAGGCTATGGGGGCGGGGATAACTTGTTGTATTTCTCAATAAGTCTGTAACTGTGCTTCCTGTGTCAGGTCTTACTACTGGCCTAAGTTTCATCTTCAGTCTCGTGAAAGTGTGCAAACACCAAATGCATAGATAAGTAACCTTTCGTTCCTCTAAATTGAATACACCCCGATAAAGTTGTCAGACTAAAAGATGTGGTTTTCTTTTTTCCAGACCTTCTTTATTAACGTCAATATGTCTCCTCCTTTGCTGTTTGACGAAGCTATTACCTTTGAAGTAAGTGCGTAAATAATAAATAGTTTTAATTGTCACTGGGTTGACCGGCGCAACATTTAGACTGAAACATGAGGGTCTTTTAGTATTGAGGAATGCGCTGCCGGCAAAGAACAATAGTAAATAAAATAACTGCACGTTGGAATGCATCGAGCGGAGCACGTGCACGGAGTTGTCGCTAAAATTACCACGTGAAAAGACTTGTTTTAGATTTCTCGGGACTTAATAACAAAAACATTCTCAGCACTCGTTTAGCTTCGTGGAGAACCATTTAATTATTTTCTGCTCACAAAGTTTATGGCGAGGAAAACAAAACTTTAAAGACCCGCACAAAAAAGTAAAGAGTAAACCGGAAGTGTGATTTTTTGAGCCATCGATACGCCGTTTATGTTCCTATCCTTGTTCCTATGGTTAAGCACAAGCAAGTAGATCAGCCAGTCATGAAACGAGTAGGTCGGTCAATCACGGAACATTTAGGTGCACATCCTATCGCGACACTGACCTCTTTTAGAGAGCTGTAAAAAAGTAGCTCTTCTCCCAGGCTATTGCCTGGTGAAGACAAGTTGCAGAGAGCTGTATGAAACTAGCTCTTCTCGCAGGCTATTCTATTGCCTGGTGAAGACAGGCTGCAAAGAGCTGTATGAAACTAGCTCTTCTCGTAGGCTATTCTATTGCCTGGTGAAGACAGGCTGCAGAGAGCTGTATGAAACTAGCTCTTCTCGTAGGCTATTCTATTGCCTGGTGAAAACAGGTTGCAGTCGAAACGTCACGGTCTTTCCAGTAACAAAAGTTGCGAAACAGTCGAACAAGAATACATTTTTTTGTTTATGGATATTATTTTTTATTTCATTAGAATGTGATTTTTAAATAACAAATAATACTAGAAGTAATCAAAGATTAACAGTGCGTTGGACAGTGGTCAAAGATATCTTTATTAGAAAAAGAAACAGTTACAATAAAGGTTTTTCTGTCTTAATATAATTTGAAAATAAGGCAGTTTACTACAATTAATTAATGTCGTTTCAATTAGCCAATAACAAAAATACCATAATACTCTTTCTTTGTCCCTGCAAAATGTTGCATTATTACTTATAAAATAAATAAGATAATACACGCGCTCTTTTTGGCCGAGAGGCGTGTTTGCATGAGAGTATGTAAACATGGTTTACATGTAAACATGGTTTTGATTGGTCAGTTGAGAAATGCCATTGTCAAATTAATGTTGTAGGAAGATACGTTTTGATCAGTAAAATGAATTTTTATCTTCTCCCACATTGTAGTTTTTAGAGGAAGTTATTTTATAAAAGCAATAGAAAACTTTTTTCCCGTGTTTGTTCATCGAGGGTTTGCATAACTGTCGAGACTTCTTCCAATGCCTCGAGTGATTATATCAGGCTATGTCTAGAACACGTGACTGCCGAAGTATCGTCGAACAATCTCTAGCTTCCGGGTATACAATCACTTAGATCCCGGTCAGCCTCGGATTAGCATCGGCTTTCGAGTGAATTCCATTTGGGATTCCTGTGGCATTTACACTCTTACACTCAACACGATGACCACTTCTAGAAGCCGTAGACACAAAAATGAAACAAAAACCGAACAAAATCGTTGGAAAGTGCTGTAGAAGAAACCCAAACTTCATACTTTTTGAAAAGCACGAAAATTTCTGGATGCACATCAAAAGGCCCACCAAAATAATAATATTAAAAAGCTATTTTAATTACATTATCATTGATTTGAATTTATTTGAAAACTCAGCCATTTGATAACCAAAAGACAACATGTTAAGCAAATTAATGGCTGGTTGTGGCGATATTGTTAGATATGTCAACATACATGAAAGGTCTTGACCACTGATCGTGTATTCTGATTCCAGTAAACAAAGGTTGCATATTAATATTAGTTAATTATATAAACTAACACACAACTAATCAAAAAACTTTCCCAAAAAAAATATTTTATTCATAAAACAAAGTTTTTCGAATTCTAGAATTGATTTCAGTAAATATATATTTTTGGTCATGACTTCCTTATACTACAATGCCTGAGGTTAGGAAGGACGTGTGCCATGCGCAAGTAGCGCATAAATTCAAAATATGGCGCATTAAAAAGTCCATTAGAGGGTCTAAATAGCGCCCGTGTCCCAGGCCATTCTCAAAAAATCTGTGCACATTTCTGTTACAATCTCTTGCAATTGGTAGATTGTGTTTGGATCATTTTAATGTAAATTAAACACAATCCACAATTTGTTAATCATTGCTTGTTTGTTTTCCTTTAACTAATGCCATACGTCAATAACCTAGGTCTTTAAAAAAATTTATTTAAATTTTCCATCTATTGTTGATTTCGGTAACTGAATATACTGTAATAGAGAGCTTAAGCACTGAAACATTTCTTCGCGACAAACATCTATTTTCTGTGAGTGAACTAGACCGAGAACGGCGTTTTTGGCAGGAATTTTTAACTTAAGCAGCACGTGTGTTACATTGACGGACACATGCAGGGTAAAAAGGCTCGAAAACTAACTTTGAAGAACTCAGTCGTAAACACACTTTAAAGTGTAAAACTAGCAACACATACGGCAAGAATCTGGAGCAAAAGTCAGTCTTAAAGCAATTGCTAGTAAATTATTTACTTACAAAACTCTGTTGACAATTATTGATAATTTGCAATGTGCTTGAAGCCATTCCTTTGCTAAAAACAACTTTGCAATTCTGACAGACCAACACGGAGGCAAGAAACTGCTTTTAGGCCTCTGTGCCAATCACCACGACCGCATGACGTGTTCAGGTACGCGACATCTGCTGACTGTTTAGTTCCAGTTGGCCTCCGTGACAACAAGAATGCCAGGTGCTTAAGCTCTCTATTAACAATTTTATATGAGCTGCAGAGGGGAAAAATACTTGAGTAGGGGAAAAATACTTGAGTAGGGGAAAAATGTTTGAGTTTTGTACAAATGACAGGAATAACAAGTTAATCAATGCTGCTTACAAACAAAAATGTCCTACTAGCTATAAGAGACCCTAACCAGACCCTAGGCTTTCTTAGACGTAACCTTGGTAATTGTTCTGAATTAATTAAAGATCTATCTTATAAGTCACTTGTGAGACCCCACATGGAGTATGCTAGCACAGTCTGGGACCCTTGGAAATTGAAACATATCAAACAGATTGAGGCTGTTCAAAGGCGCTCTGCACGTTTTGTGAAGAATTGCTGGGATCATAAAACAGGAACTGTAACAAATTTACTAAATGAGCTTAATTGGCTTTCTCTCCAGGAAAGAAGAAAAGAATCCCGACTTGCTCTACTCCACAAAGTTATCCATGGGGAAGTTGATGTGGAACTCCCAGTGCACGTTGCGAGAAAGAAAAGACAACTAAGACAGAATCATCTAGACAAATTTATTGAACTGCAACCCCACACTGAAGCATATAGGAACCCTTTTTATTGTAATTAACAATTAGGGATTGGAATTTATTACCAAAGCATTTGTTAGAAATTGATAATTTTAGACGTTTTAAGGAGGTTATAAGTAGAGATATTTAAATGGGATTCTCCCTCTCCTTTTTATTTTGTTATTTTTATTATAAATATTTATTAGTATTTTATATCCTATTTATATTAGTTGTATTCATATTTTTATATATTGTACATAGCGTTTCATTTTTTATTTTAGATTTCTGCTATAGTCTATCGGTGATGGGCCCTCCCTTTAATGGACTTTAATAAATGTAGATGTAAATGTAGAGAGAAAGAGAACAATTTTTTTTGTTTGCCGTTTGGATAATAGAAATCAATTCAAGATCTTTGTTGTGCTCAAGTTTAATATGTCTTGACAGTTGGAAAAGGAATCTGAAAGTTTTAAACTTTTAATTTATTAGCTGGAAGTAAAATTCAAAAACTAAAAAAGTTGCATACAAAGTTTCCATTTTTGACAAATTTACGAAGTAGACAAAACATATACCCTCTTACAAAAGTGGCTTCAAAAGTATTTTTGTATTACGTTTGAATGAATAAACTTTTTAAAATGAGATTGATAGTACAAAAACAGTTTTGCTTTTTAACAGTTTAATTTTCAACTTTTTCGCCCTGTACTGAGTTGTCAAAACTACAAATTATTTTAACTTTCTAGATGAAAACTTTCAAATTCATAAATACAAAGTATACAAAATTTGTGAGTATAATGTAATCCGTTCTTTTGATTATGTAAAACAACTGCTGACAGAAGAAATTTTCTAACCTGGTACCTGAAGAATGAGCTTTTTAAGTTTGGCAAAAACTTTTGTTTACAAACTGTCGGCCTCCATTATATTGTTATTGAATATTTACTAATAATTTTAGATGGTATTCTGTATTTCGTTGGATCAAATATAAAAACAATATAGTGTGTATGGTGCCTATGAATGTCTTAAATAATGTTGTAAGACTTATATTTCCAAAATTAAAAGAAAAACTCCTTTGTGAAGGATTTAGCAGTTGGCAGGATCGTGTCTGTGGAACAGGGAAAAGAAGAGAGAGGTAATGTGAAGCCACTCGCAATGGAGGAGTAATTGACTGGCGATGTCAGCAATGCCAAGATGACAGTTTTGTTCCCTCTTACTCCTATTGGCAAAAATTGTGATTGTTTATGTTTTAGGCTGTTTTAGAATCATTGTCAATTCCATTTTAAAAATGGGGCGGCTTCGGTATCGTGTGGGGCGACTTCAGTGGGCAACTTCAGCATAAACCTGTTTTATCCGCTTTTGCGTGAGTACTTTTGTTAGTGACATTTGACTACCACCACAGCCAGCAGGTTTTAATGAACAATCAGCATGGACACATCTGATTTTCATTCTGATTGTTTGTTTACATTTGAGTAAATATTTTTGCAACATTGTAATGCTAAGAATAAAAAGGAATGTAAGCTTATGATGGTAACAGAAACCATACATACTGTATCTACATTACTTTACATTGCAAATAACAACTGTCCAATTTTTACTAAATGTCTGCTATCAGTATGGTTAAATAAAGGTCTTTGACACATTGAATTTTGGACCACTGATTTTCAAGGAAACGGTCCATTGGCCCATGGGTATTTCAGTCCTTCCCAACCCCTGCAATGCTCAAAATAGAACATTTCAAGCATTAATTTTGGGGGAGGTTTTGCAAGAAATTTATATCAAAATGTTATTGTTCGTGTTGTTGTCTTGTAAGAATAATGCCAAGGTCGTTGATACTTTAGTCCTAGTTGAGATGATTATTTGAACTATAGAAATAACTATTATATGTTTATGTGCAAATTTTATAACATAAATTGTAAAGTGTGCGATTTTGAATTCAAAATAAGTCATGCTTGTCTCCGAGAAATTGAAGTTTGTTTTTTATTCGACTTTGGAATTCATTCATAATTGGGATTAAGTTTTCAAGCTCGATTCAAAAAATAAAAATATCGAACCAAGACTTAATTTTGATTTTAGTATTCCAAAACAACTGCTGCCCGATAGCGAAGCAATTGGTAAGGATGCTATTGTAAGTGTTGTCTGTTCATTGTCTGGAATGAAGATGGCAGGAAATATGTATGGCGAATGATGTTGTGCAAGCCATGAACTCAAATTGATAGTTTTCCGTACACGTTTCGTGAAATCTGTGCTCAAGACAATCATTGATAAACAGACAAAGCTGGAATACCCTAATCACAGTCAAATCGAGTCTTGGTTTAAATATTCTGACTTCTAATAAAGATAACTGCGTAAATTCAAAGCTCAAATAACAGAACCAAAGTTCGATTTTTTGGGGAATTGACTTTAAAATTCCAGAAAAAGGAATCAAACCTGCCGAACTCGCAGACTGCAGTTTTGTTTAATACATTATTGACAGTTAGTACATTTATCGAATTTGCTTTTGTACAATTTGCCAAAATAAAATATTTACATTTATATGAATAAAAATCTGACAACCGACAAGTAAAGATTCTCTTAATTAAATATTTTAATTTCGCATTACATCTTATACTTAGTACAAAACAATATTTCAACTGAAACAAAACAAGAACAGTCTGAAACCCTGAAAGTTTTGTACTTTGTCTTTGAATAAATTTTTCTATACAACACCAGGTTCACCATACCAGCTGCAACATAGCTAGTGGTAACATCGGAATCAGATTTTAAAATACAGGTACCAGATGCTGGTGGAGTTTTATGAAATTTGGAGAAGATTAATCCAGTTACAAAATATACCCAGGTTCAACATGTCTTGCGTGATGAAATCCACAAGTGTCCATGATGACAGTGTCTCCTTTTATCAATGGGTTGCCGAATATATCTTCTTATTCTAAGGTTTCCTCAAAAAAATTCAGTAGTTCAAGTCCATTTGAGGGTCCGTTTAAAATGTTAACATGGCTAATTCCAAATACACTATGCAATAAATTGACAGTATATGTTGCAATGGAAGCATACCGCTGAATTTCGATAGCAGGCAAACCGACTGCTGAATGGCCATAGTTTTTGTTCCCTGTTGTTTTAAAGACAGAACATTCGTCAAAAAAATGCATTTTTCTTGCATCTATGGTACTGTACGTAGTTAAATATTGTGTCAATAGTTCTTCAGCGTTTTCAAGCGACTCTCTTGCTGTAACATTTAACCGTTTGAAACTGTATCCAAGACCATCACGAAGAGCTCGTGTTATGGACGCTGAAGATGGAACATTTTCCGCTAAACAAACATTGTTGTCGACTAATTTCTGCCTAATCTCTTCTGCTCTCATGCTGGTTGTTGCTGTTTGCACTATTCAGTGCACATAACAACGTCCTCAGTCCTTGCCATTCGGTTGCGATTCCCGCCGATTTTAGCACTGACAGCAATTTCCTCCCTCAACAAATTTATCAATAATATTTCCAGCTATACTTTTTGCTATGTTCATTTGCCTACCGATCCCTCTGACCCCAGTTCCACTTAGCCATTTATCGACAATTTCGTGGCGAACTCTCTCTGGGAGAGCCTTTCCTTGCTGAACAAAACTGTTAAAGTTAAAGATCAACTTGAATAGCATTCGAAGCAAACTTCTGAACTTCGCGGCGAACTCAGTTTTCAAGTTTGAAACAAAGTTGCCAATTCCGTTTCCTAGTTTGCAATTTCATTCGGCAATTAGACGATCAGCTGCCAATTTGTTAATGTAGTTCCCAAGTTTCCAACGAATCACGAAATCTGCGCAGCCAAAGATGTTTGAAATGCACCGTAATGCATCTGTAGCAGAGGCAGAATATTAAAAATGAAGCACAAAAAATAAATGGGACTTTTTTGTAATTTGTATTGCTGTACATGTACATGATAAACGACAAAAGTACCCAAATTTTTTAGAGTAACAAATCTCTACAATCTTTCATAAAACAATTAAGTATCACTAATACAGGTATACCTGACATTAAACGCTCACAATTATTGTCTGCCGTCAATGACAAATTATTAGTTGTAATGAAAACTATGCTTTATATTGTCTGTGTGAATAAAATGCTGCGAAAAGTATTTACAACAATATTTTTCTCAAGTTCACTCTATCAAAACAAAATGGATGGAAAAAGATTTTGAATTACTAGAACGACTATCTAGTAGAGAACAATGTCATGTTGCTCAGTACATTTATTGTGACAATTTGTTTTTTAAAACAAAAGTTGCACGACTAACCATAACCCTAAAGTAAATAAAACATAAAAATGAACATGCAGGAACACCATGCACATAAATTGTAGAAAAGTAAATCTGCTACAGCAAGTCAAAATTGTACTCACTTATCTCCACCAAGTATCACAGCAGTTTTCATTGTAGTAAATCTTCCAAGCTAAAACAAAGAATTAATTTTAAATAATAAAGCAAAGATTGAACATTGAACAACATGTAATGTGTGTTTTACAACTGATAAAAAAGATTTTAATCTTTAAAAATGTTTGCTATTGTTTGCAGTCCATCAGGACTAAAGATTGTGACTCACTGGTCGCCAATGCAACTGAAAATCAAGCGTTGGTGACTAGATTTTTAGAGCTAGTCGCCCACTGGCAACTCTCCTTCATCTTTTTCCTTCACCCCTTTAACCTCAAGGGCAAATCAACTGTAGGTTTGGATAAAATATACAATTTATGCATACAGAAAATATATCAAAACAAACCCACAACTCTTCTGGTTCTTCGATCGCCATGTTTCATAATCAAGTGCCATGATTGATTCAGCAGCTGGTACAGTGGAACCTCGATTTAACGAAGTCACTGGGGACCGACCAAATTTGTTAGTTAAATCGAGGGTTCGTTAAATCGAAAACCTCAATATAACGAATTTAAGGAGAAATGACCAAATAGTTCGCTATATCGAGGTCATAGTTAATGATTGATTTGTAACACAGGTGACTTCTGTCAAAAGAGAAGTTAATTGATGTCGAAATACTATCGCACCAATGTCTGTGACATAATAAGCCTTTGTCTGAAAGGTTTCTGTCTCTTTACCATAAGGATTAAAGGATTTGTTGACTGTTGATCTGTTCAGCATTTATCTTCTGTCGCGTGTTGACATTGTAATTCGTTATATCGAGGTAGATTTTACGTTTGGGCTTCCGGATTATGTTCACTATATCGAGGAATTCGTTATATCGAGGTTCGTTATATCGAGGTCCTATTCCATACATTTTACAATAACTTTGGCTGGGACATAGGATATCGTTCGTTATATCGAGGACTTCGTTAAATCGAGGTTTGTTAAATCGAGGTTCCACTGTATTGCAGGTTTACTAAACAACACGTGCAATTATTGAAGCCTGAAGTTCACACGAGGTCTGATCCCTGTCAGATCATGAATATTTCATCGAATTCGAGGTCTCATCCAGGGTCTTTGGAAGACTTTGGTCAAAGAGTCAAGAACATGTTCACTGTGTGCAGTAGATAAATGGAAGTTGTGGAAGTTTTTTTCATACACGAATTAAGGATATGTGGGGCAAATTCGTGTTAATCGCTAGGAATTTCTTATAGTTTCTTAAATTATTTCAATTGATGGCAAAATAGTGGGGATTTCTAAAGAACTTCAGAAAGTGGACAAGTTTTCATAAAAACCTACTCTTCGGCAAACTGATTTCATTCACATTCTTCTGTCAAAAGTCAAACTTCAGCAAGCATATGAGCAAAACATGTTTTTAAATTTTTTTGTCATTTTGTTATTATTATAGACTTTCCAATGCAAAACTATAGTTATTCTCAAAAAAGAGGCCAATATTGCGGTTGTGTTTGTAGAGATGCAGGTTTAAGATGTACTGTTGCTTGAACCCTTGCAAATGTGGTAGCACAGCAAATCCCTTAAAGAATAACAATTGAGAAAATGACCATTACAGCAAACCTTCATAGCCAATAAGTTCTTTTGAGAGGTATCAGCGAGCTCTAGAAAAGGAAGGGCAATGTGTCCAGGTAATAATTGATTTGCTTGTTTTAAAATTTGAATTTAGTTATTCTGATAAAAAATTCAGTGAAGCCGAACACAAATTTATCTGTTTATAGGTTTTCTAGCATTTTTATATAATCATCTGTATAAAACATGTGATACAAAATACAAAATAAAATATTTCATTTACCTCTTTAGTAAATCTCATTGTCTGTAAAGCCAGTTCACGTGTTGGAGAAAGTATTAAAGCACGAGCACCAACCTTGAAAAATACAAATAATATAATTGCGGGCGAGCAAAGGCGAGCCCGCAGACTAATCTGGAGTTTGGTGGTCAGCGGCACGTTTTTAAATAGTATAGTGCTGGAGCGGACTTCAAGCAAAATGTGGGCACATTCTTGGCATTCCTTTGTTCTTCCAACTGGAATGAATGGTATGT
>JAOBAY020078929.1:0-11034 GCA_025331085.2 Zoanthus sociatus
GTATTACTTGCAACGAACAGGTCTGAAGTAGCAGTTAATTTGAAGCAATACATAGAGAGAGCATTTGAAATTCCTGATCCGTCGTCCCCTGTAAGGGATTTATATGATAGAATAAAACTTCTTGAACCTCTAGCAAGCGTAATGACATTAGAAAGGAACGACTCTGGAGAGAATCCCCACTTCCACATAGGCATAAGTTTCAGCAGTTTCAAAGCAAAAGTTCCTTATGAAATAATGACAGCTTTAGAGCCTTATTTCAACAGAGTTTACAACATAACAGATTCGTTTGAAATAATGGAAAGCAACAAGGCCTTAATAAATATTAAGAAATTAAGGGGAATGGGTCAATGCGTTAGGTATTGCTCTAAGAACTGGGTTGTTGGTGATAAACCAATATTTATATATTGTAAAACCACAAAGTTAAGAGACGTATTTTTGAAAAGTTGCGTTAAGCCTGCAGACCTAAGTTTCAAAGACGAAGAAGGTATAGATATACCTGGGTCTACACTTATGGAGAAGTTCTATAACTGGTTGTCTGAGCAAGTAGTAACTCAATGTAGGTACGCACCAGTGATATTAAACGAGATGCAGTACGACCTACCTATAGTTTTCCAAAAAGCCCTAATAAACAAGCCGTCTAGAAGAATGCATGAATTTAAGCATCTAGCTAAAATAATTCCCCCCCCACCTAGAAGAAACTTGAATGAGAAACTCTTTTCTATATGTACGTTTGATAAACCATTGCCAACGAACTACATATGGCTTTTACAGTACCACGGTATAAACCTAAACGCTTTTAGAAATAAATTCCAAAAAATAATTAAGTGCGAACAGAATTTGAAACAGAGGGTGATGTATTGTTGCGGGGTGAGCAACTCTGGAAAATCAACAATGTTTGACTGGCTCATAGATGTGTGCAAAGTATTTTCTTTCAGTGGGAGCACTAGGGGAGATTTCAGATGGCAAGGTTTGCCAGACAGTGATTGCTGTATCTTAAACGAACTAAATTTCCAGACTAATCGTTCAGACATTCTGCAACTTTTTGGGGGAGAGAAAATGAGAGTTAACGTGAAGTATTGCGATCCTATAGAGTACGACTCCTCTCAAATCCCATGCTTCGCATCGTCTAACGACCCTTTGAATTGGGAAAAGAAGATTAACACTTGGGATAAGGCTTTGATTAATAGAATCCACCTTTTGGTATTTCAGAGGCCCCTACCAAACGCCTCTCCTGATTTTAGGGACCCTCCATTGAATATCCTTAACTGGATTATGGACAACCCTACTAGATACGAGGAAGTTGACGGAAATTCTAGAGAATTATCTATTGCAGAGATAGTTAACTCTATCTATTTCGAAAGTCAGAGTTCTTAAGTAACTAGTAGAGTTCTTAAAGTGATATATTAATTTATGTTAATTTAAGAAAATACGAACGTTCTTAGCTCTCTACTTTTCTGTTTTATGAATGTTTTTTGAACTGAACTATTGAATTTTACGAGTATGTAAGGGGTAATTTTAAAGGTTTAATTAGACGAGAAATTTTATACATTTTGAAGATTTTTAATAATTTTTTTAACTACATACAATAGTACAAAATAGATGTAGTTGTAATGCATGCAAATAACAAAATGTAATTAGAGTTCAATAAAGTTCATATGAATATATATGATTGTAATTAATGCAAATGTTTGTTGCAAAATGTTATAATAGTTCAATAAAAGTTTATTTCTTTGAAATAAGTCTGAGTCTCTTATCTTTTATATTAGAATTTTTATAAGAATAGAAAGTTAAAAAAGAGTATATAAACTTCAAATCAAATGAAGGCTCTCTTGTTATGGAGAATTCAAACTCTTAAAACTGTTAAGGTTTTGCTATATTTCATTTAAAAAAAACTAGACTAGATAAAAAAACAAAAAAGTTTCTTTGTTTTCCTTAAGAGGAATCGTTGTAACTCCTGTTTACTCCACCCCTTTGAACTGAAAGGTCACTAGATGATACGAAACCTAAGGGTTCGTCGTCGTCCATTTGCAACATTCTCTCTTGCAACTCGTAAGTTTTGCTGATTCCTTTGTTTGTTAGATACACTTTAACTTTTGCATTTAACATGAAAGATCTGTTGTACGCCTTTTTTTCACCAGGAAATGCTGCTCTCAAAACTATCTTCATTGCTAACACTGGTGTAGTGTTCAGATTTTCAGGTATCAGTTTTTGCCACCTGTTCTGTTGGTAATAAGCTCCCTCTGCTCCGTCGAAAGTGTGTGTAAAGTTGAATGCTTTATCTGTGTTTCCTGGAAGTACTGTACAATCTGGATTAGTTTCCATGTCCACTTTTGAAGGAATGTCGTCGAAATCAATCCCTGTCCACAAACAAACAAGATAGCCGTTAGTTATTGGTTCTGAAGCTGTCTTTGTTACTGGTCTACCCATTGTCCTAGAATGGTCTAGCCACTGCAAGGAACCTTCTACTTGTTTAATCTTTATGAATTTAGCGTTAGCTTGGAACCACTGCTGCCTTTTATTGAAACTCAAAAGTTCTCCTAACGTTAGCTTAACTACTATGCTAGTCCTGCTTGAAGTTTCGAAGTGAGCGTGAAGTTTTCCAACGTTAACAAATTGAAGTCTCTCTACACTGTAGTGTTTGTAGCCTCCTCCAGCTAGTAAACCTGTCTGCTTATGTTTAGTTTGATAATGTTTCTTTCTGTAGTTTCCATAAAATCTCTTCATAGTTGAGGGATTTCAGGTGTCGTTGGTGTTTGCAATGGTGCGTCCCAATCGTCCCAGTTCTCTAATCTGGAGTGTACCGTATCGGTGGAAATCTCCTTCTTAGTCCCCTTCGCGGTTGTATTGGGGGCGTCAGTTGAATCGAGATCTGAGAGACAGGAGTCAGACTCGAGTTCCCAGAACTTAGGTTCCTCACTGAAAGTGACCTTGCTGGAGTGCTTGCTCTTCTTGGACTTCCGAAGTATGGGCTTCTGCTTCCGCTTCCTGCTAACGATGGAATTCTCGTTACGTTGCTTCTCGAAGTGCTGTTTGTTCCTATGCTTGATCCGCTTAGGGGGGGGAAAGAATCTCCTCCTCCTCCTCTGATTCTGAGGGAGATTCTGTTGCTGATTCTGAGCTTGACGTATCTGCCTGTCTCTCCTTCTCTGCTGCCTTCTTACGTTCAGCCTTTGCATGTAGTTGTTTCCGTTTCTTTGTACACCCTGTTGCCTCCTTATGCGAGGTGGATGGTCCTTTTGCGTCCTCCTTCTCGTAAATATATAATTTACCCTTGTCCTTCCTGCTGTTCTGTCTATCGTCTGCCTGTAGTAGTTCCTCGCTACTTCGTTTTTGTTTATTGAGAACACATGAAAGGGAATTAAAAAAAAAAGAAATAATATTAGAAATGAATAAATTAAAAAAACAAGTTTAACTTACTTTTTAAATCTCTTTGCAATGTTTTCAACTGCCTCATCTAGAAGGTTCTCTGTGTTCTTGTGAACAACCTCCTCGTTAGTTTCAACATCGTTAAAAGTTAGCTTTAAACTCTTTGGAAATATGAACCTCAATCTACCCCTGTCGTATTTTGGAAATTTGATCAAGGTTGGAATCACCTGGGACTTCAGATTTGTTGCCATGTCGTTTGGTAATGTGTACACTGTACCAGCTGCATTGTTAGGATCTATTTGTTTTTCTTTATGTAGGTACTCGAACGGTTTGTCGTTATTTGTTACAAAGTGGCTGTCCTTCAACCTCCAGTTTTTAGTAACATCTAGAGGCTCTATCATATCAGGAGTGAGGTCTGTTACCAACTTTTTCTGGAACGTTGCTCTTGCTGATTTGTCTGCATCACTTTGGGAAGAGTGATTCCCTCCTGTTGTTGAACTTACGTGACCAGAACCAAAGAGCCTGCCTTGATTCTCCATTACAGGTATTCCAGGCTTACCAAAGAAGGTGTAAACGACCTCCATCTCTGTTCTCAGCTTGAAGTTGTAGTTTTGGTTGTGTGTAGTAGAGAGTGTATCCTTTACTCTAAGTTCCACACACGGGAGGAAGTCCATCTTTGTACTAGATATGTATCTAGGTACCAGGTGCTCTACCTTGCTGATGGGCATCTCTGCAGATATGTCGTTTGTTGTGTTGAAATTTAGTGTTAACGGAGTTGCATAATCCTGCAACTCTTCTAGTACCTTGTCGTTCTCGAAGTCGAGAAAACGAATGTTAAAGTTCTGAACTAGGTTGTCTGTAACATTTACTGTCTGTTTGCTGTTGAAGAGTACCCCTTGGTTCTCTATAACCTTACAAGAAAGCTTTACAGCGTTAACTTGATAGGCAGAACATTGATAACCCAGGGCTTCGAACATTTGTTTGTTGAGGAAAGTGTGAGGGCAGTATGGAAAGAACAACCTTAGACTCTTGTTATTTTTCCCAAGATTAGTATAGAAATCTTGGTGAGCTCTGAATTCCTGCATTAGGTGCCCGTGCTTTGGATCTGTTTTAGGGAGTGGCTCGTTTTTCTCGGGCATGTACCAGGACAACATTGGTGAAATGTCTAGTGTGTCATTGTTTACTGTATCAACATGTAAAGCATATCTATGCTTTGGTTCTGTAAGAAAGAAGTTTTTGTTATCTGAATACATTATGTATTCCTAAGAAACAAAATCAAGAAATTCCTCCCTTCTTTAGATCTGCAGTTATTTTAGTTTCTGTCTTGGTTTCAGATTTCGATTTTGTAGTGTCTCCCGATGTTCTCAAAGTTGTACCAGCAGAACCTGTAACGTGAATTATTTTTCTACTGTTATCAACTTTCGAATAGTGATTACCCATAAAATGTCTTCTTAATAATTATCCTGTGATGTATATTTTTTTACTTGAACTTTTGACCTTGTGCTTCGGATCGTAACCTGTAGTAAGCATACGATTCTTTGCGTTTTCAAAAACCCTTTTCTTAAATTCTTCGTACTCTTTTCCTTCCTCCTGTAATTTCTTTTGTTCTTTAGTAGAGTGATGGGATCCCTAATTATTAGAAAATTAATAATTTTAAATTAATTAAATCTTTAATATAAATACTTACTTCTGAATTAGATAGACGTAGGAATTTAATATATCCAAGTACTCTCTGTTAATAGTTCTCTCCTCTATTGCTCTAAGTAACAGCCTGTTAACGCTGTTTATGAAAGAATTTTGTGGACTCTTGTTTTCAAAAGAAGTGCTTGAGCTTTGTTCAATTATCAAAGTAAGGAAATCCTCTAAAGCCTTCCATTCCTCGTCAGAGTAGTCACTACCGTACTTTATAAGAATGGCTTCAAACAACGAAATGTACCGAAGCGAAGAACAAATTAAAGAGGATGAGAAGCTTCGATTAATAGAAGAAGGTCTAGAATGTCCACAATCACAAGATATTTATGAAATGAACGATTTAGAAACTTCCGCTGAGCAAAGAGAACAAGAAAATCTCTTACAAGTTGCAGTAGAAGAAGAAGAAGATGACATACTTGTAAGTGCATGTATGCAAGCTGAAGAAACTTCCGCTATTCCAAGCAAACAAGAAAAGCCCTTACAGGTTGCACTAGAAGAAGAAGACGAGATACTTGTAACTGCATGTATGCAAGCTGAAGAAATTCTCAAAGGTATTATTTTTTTTCTTAAATATTAATAAACTTTAACATTTTATTAATGTTTTGTTCTCGTTTTAATTTTCAGGCGAAACGTCAGGTTCTAAAGTAGAAAAGACCACAAACCTCACAGACATTAAGAAGAAATTGGCTCGAATTCAAACTAAGATAACTCAATTTCAGGAAGAGGAGAAACTCGAACCAGAAATAGATTACAAGGATGAACTCGAGAAGATCGAAAAGATCCTCGAAATACAGCGAAAATCCTTTGGTAAAGGAAAAAAACCAAAAACCCAAAAGATGCGTAAACTCGAACAGGAAAGAGAAAGTCTTCTGGAAGTACAAAGAATTAAAGAGCTCGAGTGCGGAGAGGGACAAGTAAGTTCATGCGACGAGAGCGGGGAAGATATACTAGACGTAGTTATTAAAACTCCCAAGTCTACTGTTAAGAAACAGACCGTTAAACGCAAATTGGATCTGCTTTCAGATGACTCTTCTGTACCTGATAATTTCGAGGAAGATCAACTCCAAAATGACGAAACAGCAGATCTTGAGACAGCAACGTCTGCAACAGGAAGCAATGAGACACGCTCGCAAAACAATCGAAGCCCAAAGAAATCTTCCAATGAACGGGTAATTCGTTGGAGGAACAGGTTTGCAAATTTTCAATTTGTGCTGTGGGCTTGCATTTACAATTGTTTTAGCTTCAAATGTGTTTTTTCGCTATTGATTTTATCTATAGCTCTCCTTGCAGCTATAAGTTTTACTTATTTGAATTATACTAGCTGAAATAATGTAATTTTTGTTTTCCTTTTCATTGTATTTTTCAGAAACAAGAAGTATTCTAACTACTTAATTACTTTTACCAAGATTCCTATAATTTTACGTGAGTTTGATTTTATTTGAATATTTTTAATTTTTTTTTTTTAATCTCTTCTAGTAAACTACACCAATTCCGTGACTGCAGTGATAGCATGTTGCTATATTTAGAGGAGCATTGTGCAGATCTCAATTACGATATTGTAAAACTTTTGCACCATGTTATGTTTTGTAGGGTTCTTGATTTCATGTATGAAACTAAGGTAGTTTGTAAAGAGTTTGTTGATTTTTACGAGGATTACTGTTGTTTCGTTGGAAACAAAGGTGCAAGTTGTTCAACTTCTGTAGGCATTAATTGTTGGTGCCATTTAGGTAGAAGTATTAAACTATATAAATTATTTGTTAAATATAAATATCTCTCGCTTAAATGAGAAATTATATATTTTTTTTTTTTTTTTTTTCATTTCAGTTTTACTCGCAACAAACAGATCAGAGGTTGCTCTAAACCTTAAGCAACACATAGAGAGAGCATTCTTAGAACCAGATCCTTCTTCTCCGATAAGAGAATTATATGATAGAATTAAGTTACTAGAACCTCTAACTAGCGTTCTTACGCTAGAGAGGAACGAGGCGGGTGAAAACCCACACTTTCACATAGGAATTAGTTTTAGCAATTTCAAGAGTAAAGTCCCTTTCGAAATAATGCGTAGTTTAGCACCTTTTTTTGACAGGATATACGACATTACTAACTCTTTTGAAATAATGGAAAGTAATAGACCACTTATAAATTTAAAGAAACTTAAAGGGATGGGACAGTGTATTAGATACTGTTCTAAAAATTGGGTGATAGGAGACAAACCAATTTTCATTTATTGCAAGAATCCAAAATTGCAAGATGTATTTTTAAAGAGTTGTGTAAAACCAACCGATCTTAGCTTTAAGGACGAGGAAGGGATAGATATACCAGGTAGTACTATAATGGAAAAATTTTACAATTGGATGTCCGAACAAGTTGTAACACAATGTAGATTTGCTCCTGTTATTTTAAACGAGATGCAGTACGATTTGCCTGTTGTTTTTCAAAAGGCTCTGATTAACAAACCTTCTAGAAGGATGACAGAGTTTAGAAATTTAGCAAAGATTATTCCTCCCCCACCAAGGAGAAATTTGTACGAGAAATTGTTTTCAATCTGTACTTTCGACAAACCATTACCTACTAATTATATATGGTTACTTCAATACCATGGGATAAATCTTAATGCTTTCAGGAACAGGTTTCAAACAATAATAAAGTGCAAACCTAACCTAAAACAGAGGGTAATGTACTGTCAGGGGGTTAGTAATTCTGGAAAGTCCACAATGTTCGATTGGTTGATTGACATATGTAAAGTTTTCTCATTTAGTGGAAGTACTAGGGGAGATTTTCGATGGCAGGGGTTGCCAGACAGTGACTGTTGCATACTAAATGAATTGAATCACCAGACTAATCGCTCCGATATCCTACAGTTGTTTGGGGGAGAAAAAATGCGTGTAAACGTAAAATATTGCGACCCAATAGAATATGATTCTTCCCAGATTCCCTGTTTCGCTTCTTCAAACGATCCTTTAAATTGGGATAGGAAGATTAATACCTGGGACAAGGCTATATTAAACAGAATCCATCTGTTGATCTTTCAGAGGCCTTTACCTAATGCTTCACCAGATTTTAAGGACCCTCCCTTAAATATATTAAATTGGATGATGGATTCGCCAACTAGGGCTGAAGAAGTAGACGGAAATGTTAGAGATCTTTCAATTGCAGAATTGGTAAACTCTATTTACTTTGAAAGTCAGTAAGGGGTAAAGTATTTTTTATAGGATACAAAGAAGTATACGTTTGAATTTTCAATAACTTTTAATAATTTTTTTAACTATATATTCTATATTACACGATATATAGTTTTAATGCATGCAAAGAATATAAAAATGTAATAAAAGTTGAAATAAAGTTTATTTTTTAAAAGGAGTTTGTGTCCTCTTTCTTTCTTAAAAATCTAATTTACAGTAAAATATAAACTTCAATTCGAATGAAGGTTCTCTTACAGAAGTAGAGAAAATATCAAACACGTCACAAATATATAAATGTATAAACTTCAAATCAAATGGAGGTTCTTCTACAAATGTAGAAGAAATCTATAAATTTATTTTTAACATGCTTCAAAAATACTTTTATTTAATTTTAATTTCTAAGAAAATATTAAAAAAATTTTAAAAGTTCAAGGGGAATCGTTGAAACTTCTATTTACTCCACCCCTCTGCTCTGACCTGTCTGGTTGTGAAATCTCTTCTATAACTTCGTTTCCATCTAGGTTCAGCATTCTTTCTTGCAATTCGTAGGTCTTGCTAAGACCTTTGTTAGCTAAATAGACTTTTACTTTTATGTTCATCATAAAACCTCTTTTGTACGGTTTTCGTTCTCCTGGAAAGGCTGCCCTCAACACCATTTTCATTGCCAAAACGGGTGTAGTGTTTAGATTTTCAGTTATTAGTTTTTGCCACCTGTTCTGTTGGTAGTATTGTCCTTCTGCTCCGTCGAAAGTGTGTGTAAAGTTGAAAGTTTTTTCTGTGTTTCCCGGTAATACTGTGCAATCTGGATTAGTTTCCATGTCAATCTTTTCTGGAATGTCGTCAAAGTCAATCCCTGTCCACAAACAAATAATATGTCCGTTAGTAATTGGTTCGTTAATTGTTTTATTGACTGGTCTACCAACAGTCTTGGAATGATCTAACCATTGCACTGAACCTTCCACTTGTTTTATCTTAATAAATTTAGCGTTTGCTTGAAACCATTGCTGCCTCTTGTTGTGTCTCAAGAGTTCACCTAATGTTAGTTTTACTACTATGCTGTCCCTGTTTACGCTCTCGAAGTAATTGTGAAGTTTTCCAACGTTAACATATTGAAGTCTCTCTACGTTGTACTGTTTGAAGTTACCACCTGATTGAAGACCGGTTTTTTGGAATTTAGTTTGATAGTGTTTCTTTTTGTAATTATTGTAAGATCTCCTCATATTTCAGGAATTGCAGGTGCCTGCTGTGATTGGAGGGGTGCGTCCCAATCTTCCCAATTTTCTAATCTGGAGTGTAACGAATCGGTGCGTTTCTCTCCCTTGTCCCCCTTCGCAATAACTGAGGCGGCGTCTGTAAGATCGATATCTGAGAGACAGGAGTCAGACTCGAGCTCGCAGTACCGAGGGAGTTTCTCAGTGAAAGTGACCCTGCTGGTGTGCTTGCGCCTAGTGGACTTCCCAAGTACGTGCTTCTGCTTCTTTGTATTGAGGGACTCCTTGGGATACTGCTTCCCACTTGATATAAGCTGCTGTTGTATCTTGTGCTTGCTACGCTTGGATTTACGAATATTCTCCTCCACCTCCGATTCGGAGCTCGATTGTGTTGTTGATGCTGAGCTAGACGAATCTGTCTGTCTCTCCTTCTCTGCCTTCGAACGTTTAACCTTTGAAGGTAGTTGTTTCCGTTTCTTTGGACTCTTTGATCTCTTCTTATTCGAGGGGGATGAGTCGGCTGCGATACCCTTCTGGCAAAGATGTAATTTACCCTCGTTCTGCCTCTCGTTCTTTCTATTGTCTGCCTGTAGTAGTTCCTCGCTACTTGATTTTGTTATTTTAGACAATCACCAACAAGGATCAGTGCAATTTAAAGGGAAGAAAAAGAAAAAAAAACAAAATTAATATCAAAGTAAATAAATACAAAAGAGTTTAACTTACTTTTTTAATTTCTTTTTTACATTTTCTACAGCCTCATCAAGAAGGTTTTCAGTGTTCTTGTGTACTACTGTCTCGTTAGTTTCTACGTCGTTGAAAGTTAACTCTACACTCTTTGGAATGAAGAACCTCAATTTACCCCTGTCGTGTTTTGGGAATTTAATTAAGGTTGGAATGACCTGGGATTTCAAATTTGTTGCCATGTCGTTCGGTAATGTGTAAACTGTACCAGCTGCATTAAGAGGATCTATTTGTTTTTCTTTATGTAGGTACTCGAAAGGTTTGTCGTTGTTTGTTACGAAGTGGCTGTCCTTCAACCTCCAGTTTTTAGTAGTATCTAGAGGCTCTATCATTTCAGGAGTGAGGTCTGTTACCAACTTTGTCTGGAAAGTTGCTCCTGCTGATTTGCTTGCTTCCGCTTGAGCAGTATGATTCCCTCCTGATGTAGAACTTACGTGTCCAGAACCAAAGAGCCTTCCTTGATTTTCCATAATAGGTATTCCAGGTTTACCAAAGAAGGTGTAAACTACCTCCATCTCTGTTCTCAGTTTGAAGTTGTAGTTTTGATTGTGTGAATTAGAGAGTGCATCTTTAACTCTCAATTCAACACAAGGGAGGAAGTCCATCTTTGTACTTGATACATACCTAGGAACCATGTGTTCCATCTTGCTAAGAGGCATCTCCGCAGATACTCCATTGATAGTGTTGTAATCTGTTGTTAACGGAGTTGAATAATCCTGCAATTCTTCGAGAACTTTGTCGTTCTCGAAATCCAGGAAACGAATATTAAAGTTCTGAACTAGGTTGTCTGTAACGTTGACTGTCTGTTTGCTGTTGAAAAGTACCCCCTCGTTCTCTACAAC
>JAOBAY020078939.1:0-11033 GCA_025331085.2 Zoanthus sociatus
GGAAATGTTTTGCTGTTTTTTTAAAAGTAATTGAAAAAAATTAAAAGACGCTACAAATCCTCGGATCTATCTTGTTCTTTTTCCGAGCATAACGAGCCGCCTGCATGGAACAATTTTGGGATGCAACTGCGCATGCCCGAAAATCCCTCAAAAGGAATAGATTACAGACAGTGGCAGGGATCAGGAGGTCACATAACACTGTTTTTTTCGCGTTCTTACCTATTGCCGTTTCCTGTACCGAGGGACATCACATCTGACAACCTGAGTAATCATATTGCTTTTTATTCACTTTCTCTGCAAATATGGAGTCAAATTTATAATACTTTATAAATAACTTTATTACCTTTATTAAAACATACAACTTATTACTTGTCATGAACAAAGTTATTATAATTATTATTAATATTGTTTTAAACTATTTCAATTATGTCTGTAATACATACTGTACATGTAGAAGGTTAATGCCAGTATTATAAATCTCACGTACCTCCAGGCTTAAGTTCTATGACAGTGGAACAGGAACAGACTGCTTCATCAGCTCTGATATGTTTTATGTGGAGGTAAATTGGATAACCCTATTATTTACTACAGTATCAGTGAAGCCATTTGCAGATGTAGAAAATCAATGAAATGACAGAAATGTAATTTCCAATCGCCTAATATTATTATTTTCAGCATAATATTTGAGGTGAGAGAGCTCATTATACGAAATCTGTAATGTAGAGGTATCACACCAATCAAAATGAAAAATGTTGTTATTAATAAAAGAGGTTTAAACTGCAACTAAAATACATTCTGTAAATTTTTTCTGAATCCAGGAGGCAAAGTATGTACATTGTGTTGAGTGATTGTTCAGCAGGGTAAAGGTGTACTGTAGTTCTGAGAAGGAACGTTGGTAGTAACTGTTATCATTGTTAAAGTGAAATTAAAGGGTCAGATGAATACAAATATAGTCTATGGAATCGTTACTGATTGGCTGTGAAGTTTCTTCTGCTACTGTTACTCCCTGGGGGTGGGGTATACTTATATATTGCCTAGTATATGGGTATGTGCCATCAATGGTAAAAAGTTGTTGCGTGGTCTGTTATTTCTGTACTGAATTACTAAGAGCATTCTTACTGTAACCCCAGCCTTCATCCTTAACCAAAAAGTGGCTACTTTAGGTAGTTTCCCACAACTGATTTAAAAGAAGTTATTTTAATTAATAATGTGCTTTTATGTAATTTATGGTGTTTGACAATAGGTTCAGATGGAGCATACTGGGAAAGTAACTGAGGTCAAAGTAGCTCAGGCTGGTGAACCAGAGGTACATTACAAGTAAATAGAAAGTCTTAGATCACATTTTGTGTTAGTGACAGACTTCAAACCATGGTCAGAGGCAAATCTAGGTTGGCATATTATAGTTGTCATCAGTCTTGCCTCTAGACCCCAGGATTGAGTCCTGGGCTCTGCACATGGGCTGAGATTTGTTGATCTCAATCTGACTCTAGATAAGTGTTTTTCTCTGTTGCTTCTTCCTCTGCAAAATTCGACCTTCACGCCAAGATCTGGGCTGTTAAGTGATTAAACATCAGCCTCTGTCTAGGATAAATAAACAACCTCTTCCTTTGCAACTGACATTAGATAAAGTATTTATTTATTTATTTATGTAATCCAGGAATTATATTAAAAGAGGGGGAATTTTCATATTCTAGGTCAACCAATCCCTCCTTCCAGACTTCACATGGATGCATTCAAGCAGCTGCTACAAAATATCGTTTTATAACGAAAATTTTAATCCACACTTTGGGATTAAAAAAATGTCTGTAGATTACAGAAAGAATATTTTTATCAAAACCTTTTTTATCACAAATGTACAAGTACTATTAGTTGTTTTATTATAAATATAGAGAATACTGTTATGTCAGAAAGGAGTTTATTAGAAAATTGGTGGGGAATGTTTTAAATAAGTTTATTAAAGAGTGATTGAAGGGTTGATGAAAGAAGGGTTGAAGGATTTTGTAGTGTAATTGATAGGAGTGTACAGTACTAGAAAGTGTTTTGAGGGTTGATGTAAAATAGGCAATGTGGTTTAGTTTAAAGGTTATCAGTGGGTAGTTGGAGTGCTGGTGAAAGAAGGGGCAAGGGGCTTAGTTAAAAGGATATTAGTTTCCGGTTTGAGGGCTGGTAAATCAAAAGAGGGGCATTTGGAGATGTACATAAGAATAGAGTTTAGAAGAGAGTGGGTGTGATGAAAGAAGGGGTCATAGATGTGTATTCGAAGGAATTTTACAAAGAGTTGAATTGTAGAGGCTGGTGACAGAGTGGAAGAATTGGTGTATTTGGAAGGAGTTAGAGAGTGGGCAGAGGCTTCTTTTGGTGTAGATGTATAGAACATCATGTTCTATTCGTCTTAACTGTTAGGTTTTGTATTATAGAGTTGTCCAGAGCTGACAAAAATTTTACAGTAAGTTGATTTGTTTCCTTTGGTTGTGTTTATAGCACCTTGTGACTATGTCTTCATGTTTATTTGTAATTAACTTTGTCATCCTACAATATTAAATTTTTTCATCCTACAAGGGTAAGATTCAGTGGCTCATTTGAGCTGGCACTTACAACCCTTTCTGGATTCCATAGATTTAAGCAAATGGGAGTTTTTGACTCTCTCTGAATGGGGCACTGATCTATCGCATGTTATCTCCCAGCAGATGCTGGTTCTCATGTTTCACGTACCCTGGAAGGATAATGGCAATTTAGGCTTCTAGAGTGTAGATGAATTGAAAATGCATCTACTGTAATTTTGTAAAATAATCCTTTTTGTGGAAAGTTTTTTAGCGTTTTTTCTGGCTTGTTAGTGGATATGCCATTTTGTACCCCCTGCATCCCCAGGTCCACCTTCTCTGAATACAAGCTAAGTGCAGCACTCTTGAAACCAAGTTATGAAGCCGTTATGTAGCTGTTGGGAGCAAATTGTCTTTAGTCTGTCCATCAATTCCAAGAATGTACGATGAATGTGAATACTAAAGTTTGTATCATGAATATTTAATATTGGTGTGGGTTACTTATATAGATTGTATATTATGCTGTACTTAATATTTTGTTTTAGTGAGTTTTATTATTTGACTTTAAAATAAATTAATTAGAAAAATGTACTTGAACAACTCACTGCAACGTTTTGATACTCTCTGATGTCACTGTTATGCAATGTGAACTTATTGAAATTTTATGACAGAGCATAATTTATAATTTTTATCATATGCTTATCGAGATTTACTTACCAAATTTCCATACAGTAAATATTTTCATTCATTCATTGCTTTTAGCCAACCACAATTTGTGTATCGTCATTTCACGTGTGAGAAAAACGATACGTCCAATCAGGAGCCGTGTATCGCTTTTTCCACTTGTGAGAAAAATGATACGTCGTCCAATCAGAAGCAACAACATTAGTTTAAAACTTTTTGCCATTGGACAACAAAGACCCCGGCCACAGCACGCCGGTCGCTAGTTCATGAATGAAAAGTGCTGCATGGCTTGTAAAAGTTATTCAAAATTGTAATGAAAGATTTGCTGGAAAAACTGTGAAACAAAAATAGTTAAAAGAAACTTAATTTTGCCTTTCAATCACATAACGAGTTAGCAAGAAAAATGAAATGTCAACAGATTTCCTACCGAAAAGCTTCAAGAACTGCGGATGTTCTTACAGAAGCAAATTAAAATAAGTCAAGAACAAGTTGCGACGACGCTCAACTGTACAGAAACAAGTAAGCTTTAAAACTTTTCTTTTTCAATGCAAAAGTTTACTTTTAGTTTTCGAAGGTCATGCTTGTTTTCATGTTGTTATAAACACAGACACAATTAGAAAAACTATTACATGATTAAAAGATTTCTCCAGTATGTAAACTGAAAAGGAAATCTCGGAATGCATATGATAAACACAAAACACCATGGAAAGTGCTTTGTACAGTTTTTATTCACTCGTCGTTAATAAAAACCGTACGTGCGCACTTTCCACAAAGTGTTCTCTTTATACTTAGCTCCATCATTCATGCAGGCCTCGTTCATTGTCTAATTGGAGATCATGGTTATGCATGCAAGCCCGTTTTGATGACACCAAAGGCCTGGAAATTAAGGAAAAAATGCCCAGTCCTTATTTTGCACTTTAGAAACGAAACGTTGGTTGCAAGGTCACAAATTTTAATCACAAAGTTATTATCCCTGGCTAATAAGTGACGTAGGACATCGCTTAATTAACAAAACTGCGATTTTATTACATTGCTTCAACAATTTCCATGCCAACTTACATAACATTTAAACCGTGAAACTTGCAAACTAAGGGATTTCTTTTGAACTTAGAATTTTTACACATAAGCATTATGTTATGTAACGGATTTCTGCCTCCTGAACTATTGGTAAAAGTTAGCTGTTGCGCGATCAATTCTCGGCTTTCGAAGGCATAAATTTGATCAGACAAAACACGTTCTTCGCAAGTGTTCCACGCATGCCAAAAATAGGCTAGTCTCTTTGTTGACGGCTTTTGATCCAAGAGGCGTTAAAGTTCGGCTTAAAAGGTAAAATATTCTGCTGCAAACTTTTAGTTTAAAGTGTATATATCAGTTGTGGGTTTTTTGTATGTATGAAATGGCCAGTTATCTTAGAAATGATGATGGCAAAAGAAAAATTCGATTTCGATTTTCCTTCATGGTGTAATTTGCGTTTAAAGTTTGGAAAAGTCATTTCCGGATTCACCTTGACCGAGTAATGGGAGGCTGGTAACTAATGACGTCAAAAGCAGATTTCAGTCATGAGAGTGCGGTCCTTTTCTATATAAAGACTATATCTTTCCAGTTTACGTAGCTACAATACACTTCACTTCCATAATTTACAAGAAAATGGAAAAGATACATAAAAACAGAGCCGTTTTCTAACTACTAAATTCTGTTTTTGACGTCACGCTCCCGAAAACAATATGGTAATTACCAGCCTCCATCGCTCGGTAAAGGTGAATCCGGATGTGACTTTTTACATTTTATACATACAAAAAAACCACAACTGATATATACACTTTAACAACTATTGACTGAGCAAACATTTATAAAAGGAAAGCCTTTCATTATGAATGTAAATAATGAAAGTATCGCAAACCTTGAGGCGTTGGAGAATCTAATAGTACAGTCACAATGTCTTCATCCTTTTTATCGTCAATCTGGGAAGTCATTTGGAAGTTAAATGAGTCAAAAGTTGTGATACTTCACTGAGAAAAAACCCTATAAGTTGATATTTTAGGGCTAAATCTAGTGTTTCAAATCTGGTTTTAAGAGAGAATCTCTTTAGAATCTCTTTCTCTCTGTTTTCATTGATGTTACCAATTGGAAGATTCATCACCATTAAAGAATCTGTTCAAAATCTAGCCTCATCCCCTGTGAATTGTCTCTGACCTTGCCACGTCGCTCCATGAGGAGCCCACTTTTTCTGTCTGATTTTCAACCGACACTTACCATTCAATTTTCCTCCACCTTTACATTAGACACCAATGCAGATTAAAAAGTTTCACTGAGATAGACAAGTTCCAGAAATGCTCATCTTGCAAATTAGGTGAATTTACTACCATCGAAGTATCTGCCCTGCCATAACTACATATAATGTATATCATAATAGTTACTTGAATTCCCTCAACAGCCGAGTACAAGCAATGAGAGGTGAAATTAAACATGATTGTATTTTTGAGAAGATTATTTAAGATTTAGGATTAGTTACTGGATGTGTGGCAGTCTGGCGATATAATGAACAAGAAATTTTATTAATGCATGATGCGAAGCGAAAGGAAGCAGAGTGCATTACACCGCCTGCCTAGATTAGCTCGCTATTTGCAGGCGGTGTTTATTGTAAGTAACTTTTGGAAAATTTAGTAAACTTGAACTTCAAATTAAAAATAGAGACTTTTCGAGGATAACAATAAGTATCTTTAAATGCAAGGTAAGTTGATTAACTTTTGGTATATAGGATCTAACATGAAGTCTGCAATTTATTTTATATAAAAGGAATCGTACCTCGACAACATACGCGTCTTTTCCCCCATTGCAGAGGTCAAGTTCATTGTTGGGTTCATGGTCAAAATCAGCTACTATTGTGCTACCTTCCTGTAACGGACTTGCGGGAGGTGTTAAACCAGGTACCTAGACAATAAAATACACAGAAACCAAAATTGGGCTGTTTGCCATTAAAGTCCCTATATTACATTTTTTTAAATCTTAAGATGAAAACTATAGTCATTTATGAACTCAGAATTTTGAATAACCGATGAAAAATTCCGCACCTAAGTCTGCTTTTTAATTAAAAGAAGTTTGAAATTTAAATTTTAACCGAGGAGCAGGGGACTGGTACCAGTGACGTAGAGCAGTAAGACGTCCTTCGCTGTCATTAGTGTTTTAAAAGGAAAAACGTGACAAACGAAATGCTTAAAACTGAATTTCTATGTTTTTCGTCATGTTTTAAATCCTGAACGACGAGATTTTTGTGTTTGGAGTGTTAGTATTCTACCGGAAGTAGTACAAATACCTTCTTTTACGTTATTACACCAGGACTATTATTCTTTTTAAATAGAATAAAGGCACCATGTTTTCTAAAAATAATAGATCGAATACGGCCTACAAAGATCTTCTTATTCTTTTAGAGGAATATTCAACCACACCAGGACTTCATAATGGAATTAATGCTCGGTCAAAAACGACAGCTGTCCTAAAAACTGTCTAATTTGCACGTTTCAAAACTAAAAAAATGTAACAGGAACCGCGATAAACTGCTTGATTTTTGAAATTTAGAAGTGCTAAAGGGTTCTACTTGTCATCTAAATGATAAAAAAAAATAAGCGATACAGGGAATTTAAGAGGTTAAGAAAGGATACATTTTACACCGTAGTGAAAACGAATTTTTGGGATGACGTTTTGGACTAAAGTCCGTCGAAGTAAATATATGAAAGATAAATAAAGAGGTGGTTTATAAGTGAAGCAAATCAAGATGACTCGATGAGATAGGTATGTGAAAAACAAAAGGAAATTAAAGGATAGAGATGTGTGAAATTTATCCTTTTTTAAAACTGTTTCTGTAGAAACACCGACGCAGCATTTCATTTATAACATTTAGTTTTTCTTTGAAACGCACTGAGATCATTACTGGAATGGAAGTTGTTCAACTGGTATGACAACGTAAAACTACAAGTGAAGTCACTTATTTTACACACCTCAGAAAATGAGTAAAACGTACGGCTTCAAACATAACTACAAAAGAATAAGACTTACTCCTTATAAACCTTAAAGCATTTCAAATTTTTGGCAGGAACAAATAGGGATCAACACACCTTCAGCATTCTAGGACTATTCATAAAACACATAATGTTCTAGGCTATTCATTCTGCAACTGAGAAGTAACTTGTTATAAATTTAAATACTTTTTATAATTCAGTTTTAAAAATAATTAACAATTATCTAAAATAATTGCGATTCTAAGCCGGTGATTCCACATTATATTGCGAGAAAATATAAATTATTCCATATTGGCAGAGTGGCGCAGCGACGGAGCCAATATGAGAAATATATTTTCTCCCAATGCCGGCAATATAATGTGGGATCACCGCCTCAGAATCGCAATTAGTTTTACATCACGATTTTTTCAATTTTTTCACGTGCATTAATTCTGAGCCGGTGATTTTACATGAGGTTTCGTCGCTCTCCTTGACCAAAATGTTAATTGTATGACGATACTTCACCAAAGTGGAAGTGAATATTGGTAAATATCCACCACTTTCACTGAGGTGAATAATCATTTAGTATATACCACACAAGCTGATTAACTAGCCGACCAAAGAGTTACATTATTTGTGACATTTTGAAACCGAACCAAAACGAGAAGCGATTTTGTTTTTCTTCTACAGCTCGGAGGTGAGTAGCACTATAGTACTTGGCTAATCACCTCCGAGCTAGTCAATCCACGTGTGGGACAAGTACTATTCACTTGTAAGGTATATACTAGAAGAAATTACTTTTTAAACATCTGAATCTGATACTTCCAAATTTATTATTTTTCTCAAGTGAAAATAACACTAAAATGGCACGAAATTTGTCAAAACTATCAACAAAAAAATAGGTATTGATAAAAAGTTTGTGCACAAAGTACGCGAAGCAATAGTGTTATCAGAAATGGTGCTGTTTTTTTTTTAACCTGGAACGCCAATAAATTGCATTATTATATATCAACGATCAAAGTCCATTTTTCTCGTACCCTGATTGGACGAGAGGACATCACGTGCACGTGAAAAAGTTTCGCTGCTTCCCGGCAACCAGGCGCTCAGCGGCAACAAGATGTTATGGTCCGGTAAATTACAAAACCAGAGGTTAATTGTAATTCAGTGTGATTTCAACGGTTCACAAAACACAAGTTTGGATAATGAAAAACTTCTTTAAAGTATATATTTTTTTCTTTGGTAGTTGGTAGATCAAAAAAAAAACATTATTGACCTTAACCTCGAAAAACCGTATGTTTTGTGGCCGTTCGACGGCCATCGGGACATCGGGGGTCTCAGGACCACAATACATACTGTTTTCTTTGGTTTCAGTCAGGAAGTGTTAAATATTGTTACAAATGTTACAATGTTGCATTCCATATTACATATACATACTAAAAAGATCCGCGTAACTCAATGAAATCTACCGCTGAAATAAATATATACATTTCAATACCAAGACGATTGTTCACTTGAGTTGGAATGTTAAGCATGTAAAACGAACTTTTTATCAAATTAGGGAAGGGATCGCTTTATCCACTAGGCCTTTACACAAAGTAGATTCCCTTTGCATGCAATTCTTGGATTTCACACAATTCCAAGAGACACAAAAGACAATAGACATAGAGACCATGTTGGTGTCCCAAACAAAAGATATAGTAGTAGCAGTAATAGTAGTAACTAGTACAAGTAATTCTTGTTAGTAGTACTTGAAGTAGTAGCAGCAGCAGTACCAGTAATATCTAAATTATCAAGAAATAATCAAACTTCTTTTGTTAAGAGTACACCAACATGGCCGCGTGACGTCATGTGAGAACCGGCAATTTAGACAGCTGCAAGGTACCCTCACCAGCACGGCAAATTTTAACAAAACCGTATCGAAAATTACTTTTTTTAATCTTACCACTGAATCGTTCAACATGTATCTTAATCTGTTTTTGGTGGTTGTTTCCAAGATTTGCTTTTGCATTTCTCTTAATCTCTTGTCTTCTTCTGGAGTTCCTCTCTGAAAGAAAATAAAAGAGCGATAGGGGTAGTTGATAACAACTCTGCCTATATCAGCTAAACAGTCCAAAAATTAGAGAACCTTTCTTCCTATCGATCTATTTTCTATATGCCAATACCACCAAAATTTAATCCTCTGACAGCTTTAAAGTGTTGTTAAAAAGGGAACCTGAAAATTTAGAAAAAAAAAGATTACAACTGCTTAAAAACACCCACTAAAATTAACTTACAAATCTTTGACAAAGATCTAAAAAAGCATTTAAAACCTTTGGTTTGCGATAAAATGCTCCACATGTTTAAATTTTAAAATGAATGTACTTTATTTTACCATGGCACAGCATTAGAGATCTCTGCACAACTAAAGACTGCGCTCAGTTCAGGTTTTGAGTTTTTGGCTCCTCTCATATATAAGATTGAAAGAGAGTTTCGCTCTCAGCCAATATCGCTAGGTAAGCTTATGGGCTAGTTCTCTTACGACTCATACAGCCTCTTTGCCACTTTCCCATATGAAGTGAACATGGTGGGGTTAGGAGTCGGGATCGAACCGGGGACCTTGTGGTTGGAAAGCAGAGATCTTACAAACTGCACCAACCACGTCTGCCCATTTATACCAGTTGGAAGATAAAAAAAGTCTCTTTTTAGATACATACAGTGCATGAGTTCAACAGATTAGTGTTGCGTGCTCCCTTTGGTCAGCCGTAATTACCTGTTTTGAATTCACCTTCACAAAAAGCTTAAAGTTTGTCAAAAAGAATGGAAAATAGCATTTTGACTTTAAGACATCAGGTGGAGATCGCAAGCGCAAGTAAGACGTTTTTCTTAGATGTGAGCAAGCACATAAGCAATCGGCATAGAAAGCCATTTCTGAAATCCCATTACAAATCATAGTCTATCATACAAACAATAATTTTGGAGTTCAGGTTCCCTTGCATATATCATCAACATGATCACCATCATCATCATCACTAACATCACTACCGTCATCATCATCACCATCATCATCACCACCATCATCATCACCATCATCACTACCGCCATCATCACCACCACCATCATCATCATCATCATCATCACTATCTTCATCATCACCACCATCATCATCATCATCACTAACATCATCACTACCATCATCATCATCATCATCACTAACATCATCATCACTATCTTTATCATCATCACTATCATCATTGTCATCACCACTATCATCATCATCATCACTATCATCATCACCGTCATCATCACCATTATCATCATCATCGTCATCATCACTATTATCATCATCACTACCATCACCATCATCACTATCATCATCGTCATCACTATTATCAGCAGCAGCACTATCATCGTCGTCATCATTATCACTATCATCATCATCGTCATCATCACCATTATCATCATCATCATTATCACTACCATTATCGTCATTATCACTATCATCAGCAGCAGCACTATCATCATCATCATCATCATTATCACTATCATCATCATCATCGTCATCATCACCATTATCATCATCATCATTTTTACTTTTACAAACTACCTTTCCATGAATTCTCAGAAAAGGAGGAGGAGGAAGAGCTGACAGGAACATGGCAGTTGCAGACTGAAAAAAAATGATATCAAAGTCATCACAGAGGCAGCGTGGCTCGGTGGTCAGAGTTTGGGATTTGAATGCGGAAGACCCGGGTTCAAATCCCCGACTCGGACTACCGAATGAATTTGTCCTCGGTGATCCCAGGGACAAATTCACCACGCTTTGTAAATAGCCAAC
>JAOBAY020078948.1:0-11033 GCA_025331085.2 Zoanthus sociatus
GTATACTATATACTTATATAATAAGGGAAAAAAAATTAAAAATAAACAAATAATAAAAACTATCATTGACAGTTAAAACAATGAATATATAAATAAAATAATAATAATAATAATATATATGCATAAATTTGGAAATTTACATGATAAGACTATGGAGATATAAAAACTTGGTTGAATAAATAAGTTGTAAGATTCTTTTTAAAAATATTTATATTTTTTATATTTCTTAGGTAAAGAGGAAAACTGTTCCAGAGTTTTGGTGCAGAAGCTGAAAATGCTCTGTCACCAAGAGTAGTATAAGTTGTAACAAAAGGAGGCATAAGTAACAATTCATTGCTAGAACGAAGATTGTAGCTAGAGCAAGGTTTTACTGTAACTAAATTTATAATGTACTGAGGTGCTAGATTATGAATTGCTTTAAAAGCAACTAAAATAATCTTAAAGTGAATACGGTGCCTAATAGGAAGCCAGTGCAAATTAAAAAGTAAGGGTGTTATACGGCAAAATTTAGGTTCTCTTAAAACTAATCTAGCTGCGGCGTTCTGGACTCTTTGTAATTTGTGAAGAAGGTATTTTGGTAGGCCGTATAAAAGTCCATTACAATAGTCAAGCCTGCTGGTAACAAATACGTGAATCAGCTTCTCCATGGTCTCTTGATTAAGGTACTTCCGTATTTTATTCAAGTTATGCAGGTGATAAAAAGCTGCTTTGCAACACTGATTAACGTGCGTTTCCATGGACATGCGACTGTCAAACCATGTTCCTAAATTCCGGATACATACTGCGGCCGTTACCGTCGATTCGCCGACAACAATATTTTCGAAAGAAAGTTTTACCAGCTGCTGCCTTGTTCCAATCAGTATGATTTCTGTTTTGCCGTCATTTATCATTAACTTTTTCTTTCTCATCCATTCTCTTAGTTCAGCAATACATGTTTCCATGGCATTTCTAGCAGCAATCTGATCAGAATTTTTCATTAGGTTGGAAGGAACAGTAGAGCTGACTATCATCAGCATAGCAGTGTGCTTGCGGAAGGTGACGTTTAATAATATCAAATAACTTGCTGGTATATATAGTAAATAGTAACGGGCCAAGGCAAGAGCCTTGCTGAGCACTGTAGTTCAACTTTCAGTTTTCTCCACATCGTAAACCACTGACTTTACAAGGACAACCGGTAACCTTTTCATTAGCAGATCTTTCTAAATTTCATTGCGAACGGCACGTACATCCTGCTACTGAATCGAATTCCTGTAACATAGAAAAAAAAACTAATTTTAACTAAAGATCTAGAAGACAAGGAAATAAACTCACATGTTAAATACCAAGTTTACCACTTCAAAGTCATGGAAATCGTCTTCCACCTCTCTATTTTCTATCATAGGTCAATACTCTTCGCTTTCCGCCATATTGCAAGCAAGTGTTTTATGCGTAACGTTTAATAAGATTACTTGTAGGCGGTAATTATATCACGTGGTACGCGTGTGGCGTGATTTTAATTATGCAATCTTGTTCCCAGAGTCTACGTTACCCTTGTCCAGCAAAGCGGGAAACAAGAGAAAAAGCGTTTTTGATGACAAGATTCTTGTCATGCAGTTCAATGCGCATGTGCAACAAATTCGACAAAACGGTTGTAAAAGTGTTCCACAATGGCATTGAGTTTTCCTTAAAAAATTTAGGAAATCCTAACCTTGAATTAAAAGGGGAACAGTATGACGTGATTAGACCAATTTGCTTGGACAAAAGCGATGTACTGGCATTGAGTTTTACCTGGGATCTTATGCGGAGTGTTAACAGTGAAAGGAAAGACTCAAGATTGTCATTATTATTACCATGGATTTGCCGACACAAGGATGTCATTATTATCATCGTTGTCTCGCCGTTGAATGCATTAATCCGGGATCAGCTCCAGAAATTAAAGGACACTTTCAATGTTAGTTTCTTGCAAAGTGTCGTTGAAGATGAAGGAGAGCAGAATGATACAGTTCCAAAAGATATAGAAAACTGCAGTGTGCTGTTCGGCCATTCCGAGAATTTTGTGGACAACAGAACCATAGCAAACATGTAGAAAAGAAAAGAATTTCAGGAGAGTGCTAGCAATTGCCATAGATGAAGCTCATTTGGATCTACAATGGTATTTATTTATCATTTTAAAACTTGTTAACATAGTGTTAGAAATAGGATTATGAAAAAATTCGTCATTTTTTTTTTAATTTTTCTGTGGACGACCTTTGGATAAAGCCCGAAATACACAAATTTTAAAATAAATATAACCAGTTTTCTTGTAATCGTATTTTTATTTAAGCTATATTTTCCGAAAAATATATTTGTTTTAGTGTTTGATTTATTTTATTTCTAAAGGCAGTATTAAAAAAGCACAAGGATGTCATTATTACAGACAGCCCTACCACTCCTACTCAAACAAAAATATATTTTTTCTTTTTGTGTTTAAATTTAAAAGCATCTGTGAGTTGCCAGTAGAAATATGGGTGTGGTAAGGTATTGAAAACACACAATTTAATGGTTTGCAAGGGTTGGGTAATTTTTAATATTGCCTAAGGACAAAGTACTGTATCTGTATGGAAAGGTAAATTCTTTGCAAGCCAAGTGGCCCTTGTAGCTGGTGCTTATGAGAGTCTCCCCAGGATGGGACACTAAGGCCCTGTTCACACTATACCGGATAGCTATCTACCGTCTCAAAAATCATATCGGATAGGCCACGCGTTCACACTGGGAACGCTTGTTCTGGAGCAATTTTCGTGCCAGAGTGCACACAAAACAGAATCCTTTCAAAAGTGATACGTTGCGTACCAGATAGGTATTGTGCCGTGGTAGCTTTGTAGTGTGAACACATATCGTATCGTTCCGGAAATGAATGGCCTCAAAAACCAACCGAGGATGGACCGGAAACTAATTGCTCCAGGTCCCAAAAACCGATCATACTGTCTCGGTCGTGATCCAGTTCGATCCGGTTCACTGGTTTGCTGTGTAAACAAAATGGAGTTGCAACGGCAAACTGTTGCTATTACTGTTGCTTTGCAGTTGTTTTCAGCTGCAGTTCTTGCACAGCATTTATCTTGCACTTTACTTTCACTGCGACAGGCAAGAAAACGGTGGAAAAGAAAGCAGTTGCAGCTTTTGACCTCGAAATGTTTTGTCTTGAATCACAATCGTTCCGTATCGTCCTGACACAGTGTGAACAGGGTTGTACGAGTTGCGCCGCTCCGTGTTCACACTGGAATGAAACAGCTATCATACCGTCACGAAAATCTATCCAGTATAGTGTGAACGTAGCCTAATCCTCTGCTGGTTAGCTCACAGCAGACTCTGATGTTCATTTACTTATCCAGAAAAGATAAAAAGCTGAGTTGTAGCTTAGGCAGAAAAAAAGGGCACACAAATATTTAATTCTTAGAAAAACTGTGGATCAAACCAGGGATTGGACCTTGTGGTCTGAAGACAGAGATCTTACAAACTTGCAATAAAACCAGCTAAAATAACCCCTTTTTGGCTTTGTTTTTTGAAGTAGATCGATTATTTTTATACATGTATGCTAAAACAATTTAACAAGTAGCAACAATGGGTAGGCTGCATGTGTTTGAATAATTACCTAGTAAGTGAAGTTTACTGTATTAGGTCAAAGGTGGATTTATCAACTACTTAAAGCAGAATTAAAAGTTCATAGGGTTCAAAATAGAGACCAGCTTCTAGTTAGACGATATCAATGATATATGTGTGCATCAGATAGTTCAGTTTTCTTCCAAAGTAAAACAAAAAATATAATTCATTGTTTTTTGCTAAAACAGTTTGGTTCAATGAACTCTTTGCACTTCCAAAAAGAATATAAGATAAGCCTAAAAATCTTTCAAGCTCCATCAGAATTTTAACCTGAATAACTATAAAGGTCATGGAAAGTCATGTATTTTGAAAATGTCAGAAGGGTATGAACCATGAAGGTGTACATCAATTATTGAATTCAAGATTCTTTTGTAGTTTAAGCATTATGAAGCATCTTTGCCAGAAGAACATTGTGACTTTATAAACAGCACACAACATAAAACAAATTTTATGAATGTTATTTTTTACCCTAAATCATATTTATCAATGTAGGACTGAAGATACATGATGAAATCCCAGATAATGATGTCCTTTGTTCTGAATTTCTTGGGCAGGAATCTGTTAATTCGATTTTCTTAGATTCAATCACAGAAAAAGAAGTAGGCATTGAAATGAGCCAAATAAATAGAAATAAGTCTCGTGGCCTTGATGAAATGTCATCTAAAGTTGTTAAGATCTCATTGTGTATTTTGAAGCCTTTAGCATATAATTATAATCAACCACTTTGAACAGGTTTTATCCCTGTAACTAGCTGCTATAAAGTTATTAATTTTGTTACTCCAATATTTAAGGCAAATCTTTGAAAATATGTATTAAAGATTGATAATTAACACAAGCTTCCTTGAATAATAAGGACATTTTATTCCAAAGTTAATATGGTTTCTCGAAAATAAAGCTTCGCAAAATACAGTTTTTGCAAAAAACAGTTTACTACAGTAGGCAATCGATAAGTTTACAAAAAATTATGTATTAACGTTGCCTAACATTACATATTTTTTAATGTTGAATATAATATTAACCTTGTAATGACTATAATAGACAAATAATAAAAAATACATTATTCTGTATTCTGTTTAAGGTGCTCATTCAGGGCAGCTTACGGAAAGATTAGGGTTCTTTCAAGTTTGTTCATGGCAGTACTAGTACTTGTCCTAACAGGAACTGCCACAAGAGCCACCCAAAGTGGTATAATAGATTCCCTGGTCTCTCTGATCCACTTGTTGTTGAATCAGACCCAGACAGGGCAAACATATACTATGCATCACATATTTGCCCTGACAGAGGAGATGTTAAACTTGATCCAATTTTGCAACCCATTGTTGCAGAATTGAAATAAAAAAGGATCAAATGCCACTAACCATAATATATGGAAATCTGGAAACCATTGCTGAATGTTTCCTTTACTTCAGTAACAAAATGGGTGAGGATCAGTACTACCCATCCACTGCAAAGCCTTTGGCAAAAAACAGGCTTTTCAGCCAGTATCATGCTGAGTACCCGGAACACGAACGAAATCGCATTGTTGAAGAATTAGTAAAGGGAACATGTAAACACCGCGTTCTTTTTGCGACTATTGCATTTGGCCTTGGGATTGACTGCAACAACATTCAATGCATTATCCACATTGGAGTCCCCTATACATTGGAGGATTACTGTCAGGAAGTAGGGAGGGCTGGAAGAGATGGTCTTCCAGCCAGGGCAGATCTGTTTAACAACTCTTATGACATCTCTAAATCCACAAAAAACATGACGATGTAATGAAAACATTTGTACTCGCAAGACAATCCCAGAAAAAAATGATTCTCAACTATTTCGACCATAATGTTCCCAACAATCAAAACCCAATCCACACATGCTGTGATTTTCACAGTCGGCAGTGCAGTTGTGATGATTGTGAGCTTGCAAATGCATTTGCAGAAGTAGAAGTTAACACTCCCCAAGAGGAAGTAAGTGCTGTTCACCTTCCCCAGGATCAGTCAGGTGAGGAACTGAAGGAAGTATCTGTTGACACTGAAGTCAAGGCTAAAATCAAAATGAACCTTATTCAGTATCGAATCAACTTGCAAAAAGAACTGGGAAGGAGCACTGTAGGTGGTGTTGGGCTTTCAAGTGGGTTTGCCACTGAATTAATTGATTTAGGCCTAGAACACTTAGCACAACTTATTTCTGTTGAAAAGGTGAAAGCTATTTTACCTGTGTATAGCCATGAGATTGCTAGCGACATCTTTTATATTATTAAGAAGAATACTTCCAGCAACCGTGAGTAATTATGCTTGAGTATGGTTTAAATGTAATACCTGGCTTCAAAATCCCTCTAAAGCTTACTTTTTAGCTTAAATTTATTGCCATCTATGAACTCAGAATTCAAGTTACTGAAGAAAATTTTTGCATCTAATAAAAAAGTGGTAGTGGACTGGTAACCTGTGACATAGAAGGTTAGTTTGCATGTCATTAGTGCTTTAAAAGGAAAAGTGTGACAAACAAAACTTTTTATATATATTTGATTTGAGGAATTTTTTTTTATTAGAAAGCCAAAGCCAAATTTTTAGACATATACATTTGAAAGACATCGTAGACTTCGAAACATAGTTTTGTTCGATCATAGCAGTAACAGTATCTTGAATTAAACAATATTACAGGGAAGCAGCACTGCATTATGGGAGTATATACTGACGTAATCGTCTTTATCATCAATGTTTTCGTTATCACTATCATCATCACCATCATTACCATACCCATTAACTTGTCGTTATCATCACCATCACCTTCATCATCAAAATCATTACAATTAACATGAATTTATCATCACTCTTATCATCGTATACATCATACCCATCATTACGTTACCATTAATTTATCATCATCATTATCATTATCGTCACCCTCATCACAATCATTACCATTACCATTAGCATTAATTGTATCATCATCACCATCATCGCCATTACCATCACCATCATCATTTCCATAATCATAACCATCATTACCATCATCACTATTATCATCATCATTATCACCATCATTACCATCATCATCACCATCATTACCAACATCACCATCATCATCATCACCATCATCATCACCATCATTATCATCATCACCATCATCATCACCATCGTTACCAACATCACTATCATCATCATCACTATCATCATCACCATCATGATCATTATCATCATCACTATCATCACCATCATTATCATCATTATCATCATCACCATCATCATCACCATCACCATCATTATCATCATCACCATATCACCATCATCACCATCATTACCATCATTATCACCGTCACCATCACCATCATTATGTCTATCATCATTAACATATTCATTAAACCAACACCGTCCAAATAGCAATCATCACCTTTATCATAATACGTTTATCACAGTGTCGCTTTATCTCGCTATGGACCAAAATATTGTTCATTTCTAACTTTATCCACGTTGTCTCTTACAGCTCGTGAACGCTACGGTTGGATTGTGATTCTTGGTGGCACTAATGACATCATACATCGGAGCCACGAGAGAGACACCTGGGACGATATTGCAAATGATGTCATCAGAACACATAAATTAGCGCATAATTATGGTGCTAAGACCCTTTTGGTAACAATACCAGGCGAAAACTGTAGCGACGAGGATGATCCTGGATGTGCCATCAGAAAGGAAGAGCGATTTTATATAAACAATAAGTTGAGGCGCTATGCAATGTCCGATAGTTTGACTGTGTTGTGTGATGCAGCAGCCAAGATGCCTCGGATTAACAGAACTAGTAATGAAGAAAAGTTTTATTGGGAAGCTGGACTACACTTAACACCAATGGGTTATGACAGGCTGTCAGAAGTTGTGTACAAAGATTTGCTTTGGGGCATAGAACAGTAATATGGCTACAGTATATAACCAGGTTTACCACAACGGTGATATGCTAACGCGGTGAATCCCTCGAATCGTTGCGATTTGCTGAAAACTTTTTACAATTTGGATTCTAGGCGTAATCTGGCTAAATGTTGCGAACAAGTGCAGAAAACAAGAGGATATTAAAGGTCTATTTATGCTTTTGTACGAACGTTTGAAATTGCTATCTTAAACATTAAAACGCATTTAAACTTCGGTTGGAAACAAAATCATGTCGTGAATTCACCGTTTGCATATCGAACTATGCATAGCACCATTATTGTGTGCCATTTTGTATGTTCAAACATGCGTGCATCTTAAAATTCTACGATATTTCATAGAACAATAAGAATTTAGAATAACCAAACTCGCGATTAATGCTCTTAATCTAACTACAGTATTCCGTAAAAGTTGAAAAGGCAAACAGAAGTTACGTAAAATCGGCATTGCTATTTGAAGTACTTTGCAACTTGAAAATTAAAAAATACCGCGCCAAGAATAAACAAACTCGCGGAATTTGTGCGTGTATCCGATTACCGATATATTTTTTACTTAGAAATATAAACAAAGTGAAAAATAAAAACTATCAGAAACAGAAAACACCTGAAATTGGCTCCGTGTATCCTCAATGGTTTTTTTATTGTTTGTATATTATTTAAGCAAATTTATTGATATTTGCATATATTTCGTAATAAAGCCCGTTCAGTGTTTAATATAAAATCTTTGTGATACATGTGGCGGCAACTTTTTGCATGGAGTAAAATGAATTTCTTCTTTTCGCAATGATTTAACATAAAGAATTCATTATGCGCCAAGTACCATCCACCCTCCCCCCTCCCACCTCCATCCCCCTTCTCATCCTTGCAATCTGTTTCGCAATAACTTTTCACGTAAAGTTACAGTGTGTAACATCAAATAAACTTCTGCGCCCGGTTCCTCAAAATGTGATTAGTGCTAACGTTAACCCATGGTTAACTTTTTTAATTTCTTTTGCTTGTTTCCTGGAATTTTGGAGTTAACATGTTTCTTTGATTGATGAAACTGAACAGTGTTTTTTAAGCATCCCAAAGCTTGCTTGTAAAAAAATCTATCTTTGAATTTTTTTTTTAATCCAGGTTTAATATAAGTTAATCGGAGTTTTGAGGAAGCGGTCCCAGCTAGTGTTGCGTTTACGCGTTTGAAGCATGTATTATTCAGTCTCCTGACGGACAAGCCTGTTGTAACTGATTGTCTTGAAAACACAGAACTCGGACTGGTCACAAACCTCGAGAACACAACTAAATGCAGAAATACTGTAAACAATAGCAGCCTTTGCTTGCCAACGAATTTTGGCCGCAACATAATATAAATCCCTTAGTTCGTCTTTTCGACTTGTTTTGGTAACCCGATACCACTGAATGCGATTCGTGATAAATCGCACAAATACATTTTTCCAAAAATGACCAAGCTTTTAACTCAAGTGACTAGAATTTGAACAGTCATTCATCGCCAGCTTACTTGTGCTCCACTTAGCTGAAACATAAGCATTTTGCAAGGCAGCGAATTCATGCCCGTCTGCCAAAAAATGTTTGAAGCGAAAGTTAAATTGTTTACGAAAAAAAAAACAAGGCTAAACCCAAACACAATTTATCAATTTAGTTAGGAGACATTCGGAAATTGAATGATTATTCATGGCGGGCAGAACCCGAAGGGGGGTGGAAGAAGGTACTTACCAGAACTTTGGGTGGAGGTGTGCCGCAAACCAGGCCTGACTTGTTTTCAGAACAGGATATCAAAATCGAAGCCATAAATTTGTAGTTTTGAACAGGATCAGCTAACCTGCTGTTCTAAACAATGAATGGCTTGATTTTGATATCCGGCTCTAAACAGATCAGTCCTGTGAATTAGGAAAAACTTCACGTACATTTTAAAAAGCCAGTCAAACCAATTCTCATTCGGGAAGAATTGTTGCACCCTGTACAAAATGTAAATACTGCAAAATTTTATACCCTGTTCTAGACAAAAAGTTCCGTAATTTATACACCCTGTTTTAGAATGGATAGTCTGAAAACCACACCCTAAACAGCGGCACGTACCCGGGAGCAGACTACGAGGAAGGCGTTTGAAAGATGCAAAAATTTATGTGGTTTTCGTTTTGTTCTCGTTTTGCCCGCACGGTTGTTACGTACCTTAAAACATCTTTTTATCAAATAAATTTGAACGATCTGGCCTTTTATGATAATTCCCCGGGCGCAAATGACCCATTCCCTTCAGACGTCACGTGATAATTACGGGAGCTGTTAACCAGAATGCACTGCGTTTGTAAAATGGCGAACAGAACAGGTCATTCAGAACCTAATTTCAAACCAGCTGCCAAATTCTAAGCCTGCTATTCGCTCAAGAGACGAAAAACACAATGACACCAGCAAAAACTCGTACAAGAACTAACGGGTGGCAACCTGTGCTCTTCGAATCAAAAGTCACACGCCACCTTCGTCTTGATTGGTTTTGCAAACCACATCATGTTGTCGTAAATTAAAGAATTAGAAGCGAAGGAATTAGTTAAAAGAAAGTTATTCATAAACCCATGAAGAAAAATCTCGGGTAAGTGAGACGAGTTTTTCTTTTTAATCTAAATTTTGGACTTTCGTCATATGAAGTTCTATTAAGAGTTATAGTAAGAAAGTTATGTAATGTCTTGTTTAGAATTAAAGAAAGCTATTTATCAGAACTCGTCCTACGATTGCTAGGAAAGTATTTTAAAACAAAATAGAGTTCTGTATCCTTCTTCTAGTATAATGGTATACAAATATGAAAACAAAAAATATCAAACATTAAGTTTTGTAAAAATTTAAAATCTAATTTAGCCTGTTTAATTTAATTAATTTACTGTAAAAGTTAATCACCATGTAAGAATAGATATGTACCAAACTAAAAGTAGTGAAGTAGTGTAGGACCTTTGTTACTACTTATGAAAACAAAAGCTCAGTTACTTGTTACCACAGTAGACTGCTCAACATGTGGTTAGACTCTATACAATCATGTAGTTTTGTAGTGTGACTATATAATTATAGTTGTTGGTAACAACAGGAAGCATAGCCACTCCCCAACCGAACTTCCTGCCCTCTGCCTGTCTTACCCTGTAGTTTCCAGATTAAAATAAACCTTTATACAGTACATGTGAAATTGGTGTTTATGTTACTGTGTAATATTTTACAATGGGAATAGCCTTTATTCTGAAAAAATCCATAGAGTCGGTTGAGTTTAAAGTTACTTTAACTTTTGTTAAAGCCCACTAACATTTTCAACACAATTTGGGTCATCATCTGGTAAATAAACTATTGTGATGAAATAAATTATTATTCATTGTGGCTGTTAGTTAGTAAATTAACTTTTTTCTTTTGTCTCACGACAAGTCAGTAGATATTGTTTGTGATGTTTTGACTGCTTACTGCTAGTCTTCTTCAGGCGATGGGGTCGACTGGTTTCGGTACAGCACCACTGCCATACATAATGCTGTACCAAAAACAGTCGACCCCA